>JABJVR010001080.1:7397-18327 GCA_025773905.1 Chitala chitala
TCCTACTCCATGCTTTCATGTCTTTTTCTAAGTTCTTCTGCATTCATCTTTTGCTTCCTCGCCGTTGACTGTTTCTTTATATTACTGTGCTGTGTAGTATGTGTCGGTAGGCTTACTAAATATATTCCTCTTTAATGTTCCTCTTCTTACCACTTCACATATACTCTCTTCATCTCATTTGTCTAAAAAGAAGAATAAGGAAAGTATGGTGAATGACTCTGGGTTTTCACTTTGCAGATGGTGCTCTTAGTGTTTTTCTTACAGGCAAAATCTTCATAATATTATGTGTGTGTAGTCTCTCCACAAATGCGCATTAAAAGTTGTAAACTGTCAGGCATATGTTGGTTTTTTGTGTCGTTTTTTAATGAACAAACAGCTTGTATCATTGACGGTCTTGTTACTTCAAGATGCCTATGTTATGTACAGGCACCACAACAGTAGAGCTGCAGTTAGGATTTAAATAATCACTTGTCCTGCTCTCTGTTTCTGCTTGCATCTCATCTGACACATACCTGTTGGCCCTTTATCTGGGGACTTGAAAGGAATTTCTATGGCTGGCAGTACAACTATTAAAATTATATTATTAATTTCAATTATTTACTTAGAAAACACCGTGGTCCCAGGTCCAATTTCACTGGTGGTTCTAGATGTATAAGTATTTAAAATGAGAAATGAAATGATAAATTTGACATAATAGCTTCTTTGTTTATTTCCCAGTACCTGGCAACCCGATAATAAAGAACCTTTATTGAGGTTTAATGGCATAGTTTAGCGAGTTTTAACAGTAGTAATTGTTGATTTCAACAACGGATGCCCCTGAACAGATGAAGCTGAAAATGAAACAATGTGCAACAAATGAACCGATAAACTGCATTAGATAGTGCTTGGCCTATGAGATGCACTGGAATTGTTCTGATGAAAGTAATTGCCATGACCACCAAATCATTTGCTACAATTTGATGATATCCCGCTTTCACATTGAAGCCCACTGGTTCCCCTTTGCATGTGAATAGGCATGCATTTTTGCACACCACATTTCAGCTCAGCGTTGGATTGATTGCAGCTTTCCAGACAAGGACTGTCAGTGAAGTGGTACTTTTGGAAACTTGTCTCTACAGCCCTGCTCTATTAGTGTGGAATCAACACACCTGCAGGGTCGGTGTTGCTTTGGATTATACTTCTGTAGTCTCATCACTTAAAGCTGTAGATGTGGTGAAGTCTGTGTGTGTGTGTGTGTGTGTGTGTGTGTGTGTGTGTGTGAGAGAGAGAGCGAGCGAGCAAGCGAGCGAGCATATCTTTGTCACTTTGTTTGGTAGTCTTCTTGTGAGTAGAACAGATGTGTGTGTTTTTGGGGAATATTGGGGCTTCTTACAGTCCAAACAGAAGGTGTTTTCTCTACAGCAGAAAGGAGCAGGTTCTCCAGTGACCTCCTGGGGTTTTGCCGCTCTGTCACGCTCCATGCTCCTCTTGACTTTAAAGCCAGATCTGAGTACACTCAGATACATTTCTCCAAAGGCTTATATGACAAGAACAAAGCTTAAATACAATTTCTTTCATTGTAAATGTCCAATCAAGGTCAAGAGTCAGTTTTCAAACCTATACACATTGCATGTGTGTGTTTGTGAGTTTGTGTTTGTGCACGTATGTCATTCCCAGAGGTCTACATGTTTATTTTACCCATAGAGGTTTGACATGTAACTGGTCAGTCAGCACTGGGGTTTAACGCCCACCACAGCATTCTGTGTATTTATAGAGAGCAGCAGCGTCCATCTTTATGTCACGTGCATCATTGGTTCCCATGCTATTGAGATTGTACTTTTAGCTGATCATGGGGTTTGCCTGGAGATACCAGTGTGCATCAAAGAGCTGAGCAGCCTCAGATCTGGATGTCTGCATGTCTCCTAGCTTGTCTGCTAAACAGCTGATAAATGTAGGTAGCTAATACCTCTGGTCATATTTGCTTAGGGTGTAGATAAGGAATGTTCTGTTAGCTTGGAAAAGCACTTGGCCTGGGGTTAGACTCTATATCCATCCCAATATAGGCAGAAAAACAGCTCTGCCTTTCTGAACCCTTTTCACTTTGTGGTCATTTCTGCATTTTTTTTCTTTCTCGCTGAACCATGAGTTTAGTATGAGTGCAAAAAAATGCTGTAAAATATTTTCTAAAATGTTAATTTTCAGGGGTTTACTTGTCTGTGTGAATTTTCATTTATCAGACAGATTATTAACAGCTGTGACATGAGGTTAACGCTGAGGGAGAGATTCTTAACGAAGTGTTGTGGGAGTCTTCACAAAGCCAAACATTTAATATCCTCCAATCATTTTTCCCCAAACCACAAAGTACTCAGGCAGCCACAAATTAGAGAGTTTGCAGCCATGCCTGCTTAAATTAAAATGTGCTGGTGCACACTTAAGGCTTGGAAGTGTTGTATAGAAGCTTATACCAGTGCAGGTGTTAAAATCAGGCAGCTCTAAATTACCCAGCTAGCAGCTTTCCCTTTTTCCCCTCGAGTAAATTCATATTAAACATTTCGCTAAACAAGGCCCTGGCAATTCCTGTACCAAAAAAATTGAATTTGCAAATGTTTAGTAACTGGTCCAGGTGTTCATTGTTTAGGCAATGTGTTGCCCTTCCAATGTACAGGCCATTTATTAGGGAGCAATGTGTTTGATGGAGTGAAAGTCTTGTGCCTATTAATGCTACCAGGCTTTTCCACTATACCAATAATTTGCCTACCACCTGTACTGTAACAGTTGAAGTTGATAGTCCTCTGTGAATGCAGTCATTTAAAGTGCTGTGCAGAAGTTTGACACTGGAAACTGGAAATACAAAGCACTTACTCTTGCTGTCTGCTTTATAATTTAGGCCCTTTTGAAATCCTGTGTGCTTATACAACTGTGGTTCAGTGTTAAGCACAATGAAGATTGACATTTGTGGTTTATAATTCCGAAGGTAGGAGATCACAGTGAAGCCTACCTGAATACAAAATTGTCACTTTAGTGGGTGTCTGTAGATATTTTGATAATCATTTCTCGTGTTAGGCAGCGCGGTGGCATGCTGGTTAGCATGTCTCCTTACACCTTCGGGCCTGGGATATGACTCCTCCCTCAGGTCTGTGTGTGCGGAGCTGCATGTTCTCCCTGTGCTTGGTGGGTTTTCTCCAGGTTCTCTGCTTTCCTCCTGTAGTCCAAAGACATGCAGGTTAGGTTGATTGGCATCTTCAAATTTCCCTTAGTGTGTGCATGTGTCCTGTGGTGGGTTGTTACCCCTCCCAGGGTGTCCTGCGCCTCCTGGGATGGGCTCCAGGCTTCCCATGTTCCTGAATTGGACAGGCGGTATAGAGAATGGGTGGATTTCTTATGTTATGGGTAATGGACAGGGTAATGAATGACAAAACAGTGAAATAATATCAGAATTCAATTGATGATATCATCATAACAAGTGCCAGTACTGATATACCGAATATTTAAAGTGATGTACAGTAGTGCCAATCTCTGATATTTTTTTTACAGTCAGCCATTAGGATGCTTCATTCCTTATTATGTCAAACACATCTCACACACAGCATTGTAAGGCCAATAGGGGGCAGAGTGAACAAAGTACCCTTCAGCTTTAACCTAAATTACTTAATCTAGTGTTCAGTACTGTAAACATACAAAGTGTGAAGTCAATGCATATAAAAGTCACTGTGATAAAAAAATAACTTCACTCTAGCTAAAATACTGAACTATTCTTCAGTTTTAACATCTGGTTTTTCATATTTTTAGTATGGCAAATAGAATAGCAAAGCCACATAAAAAGAGTGGAGTGTCGAATGTGAGTTTTGGCTGAGGTCAGGTCCACAGCTCTATAAAAGTGTGGTGATAGTAAATCTGTTGAACTGCACATTGATCGCACTATCAGCACTAGTGACAAATAGCCATGAAAAAACATTTAATTGTGCATCACTGAGACAGACTTGCAGATACAGGTGGGGAGGGGGGGTGAATAACATCAGCAAATCTGCATCCTCTGGGACACGTTAAAAGCCAGTTTGGGGAATCTGCGTTAGTCTGACTACACAGTCAGGGAATGACAAACAGGATGCTTAAATCCTCCACCACATACAAAAGTGCAACATTTACAAGATAGCCAGGGGGTTTCCAGACATGCAGCGACATTTACACAGACGTGATCTGACACAGTGACCTTTTCTCCTCGAGAGCTCTCACACTTGTGTTTGACAGTGTCTGTATGTCTCCCTGGACTTTGTCCACCTGACAACAAGCCTCCTACTCCTGTGAGAACATAAGAGGCTCCGTGGGTTTAGTAATGTCTGCTAAAGCGATCAGCTTTACATATTGTTGCCTAGTAGACAAAGCTGTCCAAAAGAGCTTAAATAGTTTGTGTGCTTCATAGCCACAGCTGCCCAAAACATCTGTGGATATATGAGCAACAGCTTCGAGTCTCTTGTGAATTAAACTGTATTTTGATCACATTCCTTAACCTCCATATTTTCTGTGCATTCCAAAGCTTTGGGGAGTAATGGTTCGGAGCTTCAGATATTGAGAGTATCCATTCAATTGTGTCTTTTAAAGCCAGAACTAATGAACAATAATGTTTCAATGTTTTACTTTCCTGTATTGTAGCCCCAAATTTAAAATAAACCAGGTTCCTAATCAGATAGGTATCAGCACAATTACTCTGCAGACTTACGAAAACAGCACAGACACATAAAATATAGAACTGCACTTTTGACATTCAGTAAAGGATTTGTACCTGCACACAGAAGGCAAACAAGAAATGGAATTGATGTTGTATTTTGGCTTAAGGGCTTTAAATTGAATTCCAGCTGTGAGCATCCAGATGAATAATTAATTCAACTCTAAGGTGGAATGTGTAATTTGATTTAAAGAGAAGTATTGTGAATGAAATTTAAGGTCACAGTTAGGTATGCTGAGAATGAATATTAAATAATGGAGACTTGGCCTAAGAAAACTGCATAGCAACCATGACTGGACTGTACCTATTGTTCAAGAATATGAAATTCAGTGCAAATGTTGGGTGCAACAATAAAATTTATGAGTGGTATTATTTTCCAGCATTTGAGCATAAGTAGCACAGCCTTCAGTACTGACATCTGGGTGTTTTACTGAAGCAACCTTTAACTAACAGGTCGTTCTGGGGTCTGTCTTTTCTTTTCAGGTGTTCAAGTGGTTTTGACCGACACAGACAAGACTGGGTGGACAGCAGCTGTCCTGATGAGGTGTGATCATGCACTGTAATCCACTGGCAGGGTGGTGATGGGGGGTAGAGGGAAGTAGAATAGTGTATTCATGGGTCAGAAACAAAACGTCTTAGATTGCACTCTGTTTTCTGTTTATAAATCAAATAAGTTCTTTCCAAATGATATTTTTAACATTACTGTAGCAGAGACATAACAGCAGTGTGTTCCATTTAATAAAAGTAACCATGAGGAAATACAAAAAGAAATAGTAAAGCAGGCATTACACATGAGAATGAAGTGATGGATTTATTAAACAATTATTGATAGAGCCCTCTTCATCTATTCTTCATAGAGTCATGGTCTAATTGATGGACTGGCTTTATGTAGGTTGTGTTTGAAAAGACAGGTTATTAATGAAGCAAATAAAAAAGTAATGGTTCAGTGACAAACAAAACAGAGTTCCACCTACTTAAATAAATAATGTAAGCACAACAGATGCTTTGAAGGATGTACAACTGACCAGCCAGAGAATAAAAGAGAGCACTTAATTTTCTGACTAATTAAAAATGAGGACTTTGATTTATTTATGACTATGGCCAGCCATAAACTGTGTTTCTCATTCTATAATTAACAGATTGGCGTGAAGGATCCCATTTTATCAGGTCTTGTGAATATCACCCTCCCCCCATATTATAAACAGAATGTTTTCTGTGTTGTACGTTCTCTAGACCAAGGACAAGATCTGCGACTTTGAGCCCAGCACCACACAGAGGTACTCTATTACAACAGCACTGATTCCCAAGTCAACAGCGAGGTTTCAGACAACCACAGCAGCTAGGACGGGCACTTCAATCCCCCACCTCCCCACCAGCATCCCGACTGAAGGTGTGCACTCTCCTTATCCCACCTGAGGCTCCCTTGATTGAATCTCTTGTGTAGCCTATCTGTTCGCACATGTTCATCACCATCTGTATTTAACACGGTGTGTGAAGAAGTGTGACTGCAGCTTTGGTAGATCATCTTGACATTACCGGTATATGTTTTATACTCTTCACATCATAATGTGCAGTGTGTCGTCAGCATCTTAATCTACTCCTCTCACTCGTGATTGTTTATGATTCCACACCTCAAAAAAATGTTGACAGTTGTACCACTGCCCCTTTATGTGGTTGCATATTTTCCTGAAGAAATTCATTTAAATCTATTTACGTGTCAACAACATAGCTGGAACAACCTGTACAGGAGATAAACACGCATGCTTTTATTCGCTGTCACTGTTCCTATCGGTTTTCCTACTGTCCTATTGTAATTTAGCTGTTGTATTCTGCCTGCAGCACTTGGCCACTTTACTGTTATTTGTACATGTTGCTTGTGTAACCATGTTTGTGTATTGTGGTCAAAATGCATTGTACTCAGCATCCTTTTATACTGCTTTCTGTGTATTTTTTTAAAGTACTTTACCATTAATCTTCTGAAAACCTGTGATCAAACAGGTGTTTCTCTTGAAACGTTTTTGAATAGTTTCCATTAATTTGTGTATGCTGTTTGTATCAACTCAACAGCCAATGTATGTATCTTGTGAGATTTGTGTTTTTTCTCCTCTGGATGTTTAAAGGTTTTTGTGATACCTTAAGTCTGCCACCTACTGTCAGTGTCATCTTACAAGTGCTTTAACCAGCTTGCAGTAAAAAGCATTAAAATATAAAAGTTAGGTCTTAAGAGCTTGTGAACATGTTTATCTGTCCTGAGAAAAAAAAAAAAAAAAAAAAAAAAAACTGTTAATTGCCATTGCAGATGTGTTAATTCAGGTGTTACCAATGAGTGATAGCTCATGCAAATTGGCTCACGTGGGGGAACTTGTGTTCTCTTCCCTAAATTTGAGAGCTGTCAGTGCCTTCAAAGGCTTGAAATATGACATTTCACTATCATCTTTCATTTGGTTGGCAGCCCTCGGGCCTTGAAAATTGAATCCCTAATGAGAAAGGCAGATGAGTTGGCTGTTGTCCTGGCAAATGAAATATGACACCCCATGTGAGGACAATGCGGGATACCGTACGGCAAGTCGCGTGCAGAGAGGAGGCAGATCTTTTTGAGTTGGAAGTGTATGGCACATGTTTTTAGGACTGAGGGCTGTGGGGAGGAATTTATCAGTATTTCATCTCTTCTTAAGTACTACTGACTAAGTGATGACCTTTTTATCAGGGCTTTGTGTTAGGGCGCCAAGCTTGTTCACGTAGAAAAGTAGGCCATCCAGTGTTAGGGCTGTGGTCTGCTCTCATTTTTGCACCAACCCACTGTTCCTGCCAGAAAAAGTAAAGCAGTGCACTCAGTCAAACTGAACTGCCCGCTAGAAACTCATGGGTCAATTTCCAGACTTGTGCATGAAATGTTACATATGCATATTGGGAACTCTCAGCTCTAGTATTTTGGATGTAATACTCTCTATTTAAAATTCATTAGTAGTTTAGATTTACTCATTTAGGACTAATACAGACAGTTTAAACATCAAGTGACTTTACATTCACAAAGTAATGGGAAATGCAAAGCTGATTTTGTTTAATTCACATGAAGCCAGTGCATCGAGACTATGCTTTCTGCTAGGGCAGTTATTAAATTAGCAGCATCCAAAAATAACTGGCAAGGAGCTCCTGTCAGCCTTTTCATGTATTGGGCAGCCATTTTATAACACCGTATTTATGAAAAACAAAACAGTAGCTGTACATTTGCTAATGACATGCTGTTGAGAAGGATCCTTGAAATGGAATTAAACCCCTGTATGACTGATTTGCCATGGTATTGGAAGATCACTCTGGAGTCCTACCAGACCTTAAAAGCTATTACTGCCAATAGCTATGCCACATTTGACTGCTTTCAAGTGCACTATGAACCAGGTATTGTGATAGACAGTAGCCGTTACCCGGGAACGCCTGATCAGCTATTGTGGCCATGATCTCATTGGTTCACGGCATCTAGTAGCTGCTCCCGTTGCACCCTTTTTCGCAATCAACTGACAACGGGAGTCTTCTTAATTCAGTGTTCTGTTGCATTAGACAGCCATCTTGGCCCCCTTAGCTGGCTGTAATAGGGTTCTTAAGGACAGCCCAGCTCGTCTCTCACCAGGCCGCTGCAGTGTCTGTGCAGTCCAAGAACCCGTTCTCATTACCAATCCTCAGCCACACTGCACCCTCTGGCTGTCAGCCATCCTTCACCCTCCTGCAAACCCTGCAGAGCAGCAGCAGGCACGTACTGGTTAACCAGGCTCAAACTGGGCATTGCGTGTGTGCGTTTCTAATGAGGGGGCACAGCTCCAGCCCTCTTACCAGTTCTCTGTCACACTGTTTTGTGCCTTGGTTGAAACATGGGACAGCTTGCACTGGGTCATGCTGCCCCCATTGGGCTGTGGTTCTCCATTATGCTTAGTAACATGATGACAGCTCCTAGGGGTGGGGGGGTGGGGGGGTGTAGTTCAAATCGGCTATTAGTCCTTCTTAGACCTATAGTTTGAAATCCTGTTTCAGATCAGTGCTGAATTAGTACTTTTAATTTTTGTCTAGGAATTTTAAAAAGTAACATTTGTAAATAAAACTGACTTGTGTGTTACATTTTTCCAGTTATTATGTACACACACGTGTGCGCACGCACACACACACACACACACACATTTCTATTTGTAATATTTGTTTAACTTAAGATTACTTTATAACATTGTCTTGCAGAACTGTAAAACAGAAAGATTTACAATTACCTGAACAGACCTACATTTTCACATTCAAGGAGCATGTACTGTAATATACAAATGTACATGCACCTGTAATTTTGGAGGTTTACTTAAGAATTTCATTATTTTTGCTGTTGTTGTAGGCAGAGAAAGTGTCAGTTTATTTTTCAGTGTTAAACAAGAAACATTTGAATGTGCTTTTAAAATAAAGCATGTCTGGAATGCAGTCTTAACAGTGAAATCAGCACCAAACAGCAGGCAACAGAGAAGCCAGACAGAAACAGCAAGCAAGTGTGTATGTGTGGTGTGTTTGAGTCAAGACAGTGTGAGACGTGGGGACGGACAGTCTGGAATCTTAACACGTTCAGTTCATCAGTGCCGGCTTTTGTGTTACACCACATACAGCTGATGACAGGCCAGGCAGATCGATGACCCCCTCATCCACACACTGTGAATCCCCTCTAACTGTACATGGTTTCTCACTAATGGTAGAGGTCAGGTCAAAGGGCACGTGCACGAGGCAGGAGCACAACAGTGTGCAGGTGTGCTGTGTTTACATGGGACATGGACAGAAGGGGTCATAGCTGAAGTCAGATCCCTTGGATAGGAAGAAAGTGGAGTTATTCCAATCCACCTCAGCATGTATGCATGATGTTTGAAGAGAGCACTTTGAACTTTAACAAATTCCTCTGGCTGGTCTCTGTAGACTTTACGTAGAACCTACATTACCTTTCACTAGGCTGACATGACACTTCCTGGTGGTTTGCACCATAAACCAATTAACTTCTGATGCTTACTTTGGAAACATTTATCCTAAGCTACTTATGTCAAGTTACAGGGCATGCTTGATAGCTTTAGGACCTTGTATGTTGAAATAGTCTGAAAAGATGTTTGCAAGTTTCATAGACCACGGCATTATGATTAATCATTTAAATGCTGGGCAAGCACCATTTTGGATTTTGTTATGCCAGACCATAGACACCAAACAACAAAATAAGGCTTTGCACAGGATGATGCAACATATTGCCCTTCATTTGTTCATATATCAGGAAGTGGTACATCCACACAAAGTACATACTGAACAGGGCTGCCTGCGAGGTTTGCCAGCTCAGATTAGCCACACGGCTTTTATGTCCGTTAACGAGACCGCATCCCATGTGTTAGACTGGTCTTTAAGCAGGAAGACAAATGACACTGCACTTCAGAGTCAGCAGGTAATGTAATTAGCTAATCAATTAACAATAGTAATTGATTCCGTCAGGTTACGATCTTAACTTGCTTTGATAAACATATAGCACGATGTTAGCATACACATACCTACAGGATCAGTATGAAAGGGAGATTTGGATCCTAATAGGTTTTTTTTTTTCCTACCTATTCAGGAAGGTCTTTCTTTCATATCTAAATTGGAAAGTATAATTTCCATAGTCATGGGTACTTTATAATTGCAGCACTGAACACTAGATTTGATCTTCATCTATTTTATCATAAATATAGTTTTGCGGTACATTCTATGATTCATTTAATGTGTCATATTACTGATTGATTACGCTTTAAATTTTTGTTTTTACATGTAAAATTAACAGTATTATCTAATTCGATCCTTTACCGTGTGATATTTTGTAGAACGTCTGTGGTAATTTGCTGCTTTATGTTTAACTTCATAAAAAAATAATTGTGTTGTTATTAAGTGATTAAACATTTACTGTATGTAATTATGCAGTGCTTTCAGTTTTCATCTTTATCTTCAGTTTAAACTCTAACTGCAGAAAGACACAGTAAATGAGCATGAATACTGAGCTGAGCTTGTGTTGACTGCTTCACCTCTTTTGTTGCACTATAATCTGTCCCTCATGCTGTGTTTGCCTTCTTTCCCTTACAGATGACACTAAGATTGCTCTGCACCTGAAAGACAATGGAGGTACGTTTTGCTGTAATGCTGCACTTATCGTTTTGATAGGGTTGACAGATACCGCAGGACCTCAGTATTTGTGGTGTCCGGGTC
>JABJVR010001081.1:0-19851 GCA_025773905.1 Chitala chitala
TTTTTAGTTAACTTTAGATATGTGTATCTCATGCAGCTATATGTTGTTATATGTAGCACCATGGTCCTAGAGGAACGTTATTTCGTTTCACTGCGTACTGTACCCACTGTATATGGCTGAAATGACAATAAAACCACTTTGACTTTGACTTTGAGTTTGACTTTGGAAGATGGGAAAAGAGGCATTTCACCACCGATATTTAACTTATCAGACCAAACTAAATCAAATAACAGCTAAAGCTGAATAAGTTGATTAATGGTATATTGGAATGCTGCATTATATAATTATTCCTCTATCTTCCATGTTCTTTTAGTGTTGGTAATCTTAGTTTTCTTTGTACTTACCTGGCTTTGCAAACGAATGCTGACATAGTTCAAACTATCTCCAAGTATTAAAGCGAACAGACCACTCGACAGCATGGAGGTCTGTCTTAACAGTGACTGTACATTAAGCAGGATTTCTTTTATTAAAACATCTGCTTTGGTGTGAATGCTTCAGCCCCGCCTCCTACTTAGACAATCACTGTTCACACTGTATATATTTAGTGTGTTTTCTGTTTTCAGAATGCCACATGTTCTGATGTTCTCCCTTCACTATTTTTCCAGACCACCCTCGCTTTACTTGAGACAAAGCTTCCTGTACAGAAACAAGGTCTCTGCTTTGTAATCTTAGACAACATAAATGGAAAAAGTGGAAAAATGCAAAAATGTCTGCACATGCTGTGTGCCTCTCCACATGTTTTTTTCTGTCTTTGGTTTTTTTATTTTTTCATTTTTTCATACAATTTGAGTGACTGGTTGGCATGTAACCCCTCAGGGGGGCAGTACACTGTCACTCCACATTAGGACTCCCATGAATGAAAGAGAGAGGAAACAGGTAAAACGATAAGGAAAAATGAGGTAATATAGCACCCAGCTAAAGCTCATTAGCAGGTTAGTAAAACTGAGGCGTGTACTCAGGACAGCAGTGGTCACTCCGGTACTGGCATCTGTCACTACAAATAGCAACACAATGATGTCCTGTACAATAGGAAGTATGTGTATATGAAAGCCCTGTGATTTTTGACTACATGATTAAGCAAGTTACTCACCTGTAGCTCAAAAGGTTTGTGAATTCCACCTCGCCACACACAAACACAAGAAGCCAGCCATTTATCTCCAAGACCACAACTTGATTATGAGAACCTAGTTAAGAGAAGCATCGGGAACAAAAGTGGCATGTCACTGTATAATGTTCAGTAGCATTATGGGCACTACAGGAATAGGTCAAAAAGCTTTTTATTTTAAGATTGCTATTTTAGCTTGCGAGTGTTTATTCAGAGGTGTTAGTCACTGTTTATCCAAGCAGATATTTCATGAATCACTCTCCAATCCATACAAAGAAAATCCCATAGACTGTTTCATATTAATAGGCAGCCTTTGATGAGTTCTTGTTCTTGCACGTTGCTAAGCTACAGGCCTCTGCCTTCCTAGGGCAAGCCATTTTGAAAAGTGTTTTCAATTATATGTTATTACCAATACCAGCAACCATATTGGCAGAATTGGAGAGCTGAGGTTTTATTTTGTATACATCGTTGCCATCAACTGTTGCTAATAAAGTTACTGAAATTTTTTTCAGTGGTTTACATTACTATAATAATTATTTCTTATATTTTTATGGTTATACACCTTGCAAACTATTACATATATGAATGTTCGATTATTATCATATACTATGCAGAAATAAACAGTACATAAGGCTATTGATTCTTGGAGACTCCATACTTTGGTGTGTTAACTTGACAAAATATTACCATTTTATAGGCACTTGCGCACAAGCTCTAATCTACATATATTATACTGTGGCTTTTACAAGTGGAGAGCAATAAATCAAATAGATTTTATGTTTAAGTTACTTATGCTTGGGCAAGAATTTTTATTAATATGGGCCAAAGACGCAAATCAGCGTCTGAGTACAAAAAGGCTAAAAGGTTCTTTTTTTCTACCTCTTACTCTCTCCTTTTTAATTGTTATGCTGGGAAGGCCCTCGTTTTTACGTCAGCCATTTGTCACCAGCGCTGGCGTTTTCAGTATTGTGTTCCACGTGTTTCTGGAAATAATTGGGTAACAAACGGCCTCGTTAACACCGCGCTTGTCCCGCGCATTAAGCAGTGCATGTCCGGAGATGCAGGAAATGAACGCCTTTGTTTGTTCACCATGCGACCCTCGGTGCACAGACTCAGGCGCATCCGCCTCGTTTTGTCCGCTGTCCTTTGATAATGTCTGTTTGCTTGTATTGGTAATTAGCCTGATTGATGGCTTGAAATGGACAAGTAATTTCCTGTCAAAGGTTTACGCATTGTAGAATGTGCCTAGAATGGACAATGTGAGGGTATTGCAGCAAGGTCCATTTATTTCAGTGTAGATGGCCGTTTATTCTGTCTGCTGTGTCAATAGTGAGCGAGTTCCATAAATATATATGCAACCCAATAAACACATAATATACAGTATACCATCTACTCCCCTTTCTCATATTGACTTTTTCTACGGCCTGTACTTTGCTGAAAAGGTTGCTGTCCTCCACCATCAATAAAGCTGCTAATAGGATCTTCTGTGTTTTCTACTCAATGGTGTTTGCTTTGTTGAATCCATTTTTTTTTTTTTGCTTTTTCCCTAAATAAATTACTTTTAGTAAGACTGTCCACTTTTCGGAGACTGTCACTGAGCAATAACAGCCAGCCAGAAGAAGAATCATAATTAAGCAGTGTATCTTTAAAGGCGCTGCAGGTAGTGCATTAGTGCGCTGGTCCTCCCGCCTGACGGGACTGTTCTGGGATCAGAAGGGCATCTGCAGGCTGTAATTAAGCATACCCCCGAAGGCTCGCACAGCTGCTTGTAAGCAAGATTGCTGGGATGACGGCCCATGTGCAGAGGCTTGCCCGTGAAAGGACAGCCTCTGAGACGCTTACCATCCCATGCCCGTGCTTTCCGTTTCCAGAGAGTCGTGTGCGGCTACTCCACGGGCGTCCTCGAGCGCCACCCGGCGTGAGACGTGGCGAGGCGGCAGCGGTCGCCGCGGCGTTCGGCCATCTCTCGTTGCAGCAGCTGTGACACGTCACACTGTGCCACAGTGCTGGACAATATTCATCATGCACTCAATAGGTTGTTGCCTGATGTCCCTTGGAGGCCGTGGGCTTTTATAGGACTCACCAGGTGTGATATATCAGGTTGCTTTATCGAGTCTCACTCCCGCTTCTGCTACATTCACACTTTCGCAGGGGGTCCTTGTAAAACCAGTACTACCTTCAACCAGAAGCCCTTGTGCTTGTTTATTTCTGCCTTTTGGTTTTGTTAGCCATGTTACACTTTGCATTATTTTTTCCCAGTTCAGGCACTAGGATAAGGCACTACCAATCACCCTAATAAACAGGATGTTGTACAAGCAATAGCGTGATGACCGGAATATGAAACAGAGCAGTGCTGGTTGAGTACGGGAGCACATACAGTATAATAGGGTGTCTAATAAAGGCCCAAAGAGCTAAGGGGAACTCTTTTACAGAGAGCAAACATTAAGTAGCTGCAGTTCTGGTCAGATCGTACAGTTTTTTGGCACAGCGCAGAGCAGTGACTTCTAATTTTGTGTCACATTGCTTTGTTTCGCTTTTCTATGCAGGGGTAATTTGTTTTGTCAGTAATAGTAACAATAATGCAGACAATAATGCATTTCATCAGATTTTGTGGTTTGACAGGGATACAGATGTCAGAAAGGACGAGTCATTATTCCACCAGCACGCTGACTGAGAGTGACAGGACTGACGGCTCCGACTGCGCCGAACGTTGAACAATGTGCGCAGCGCAAATTATTATAATCGCCAGGATAATCATTCTGGTGGGGACAGTAACGCTCTGAGGTGCGCGATTGTCAGAGGCAGGTCTCAGCTGGTCCCCAATTAGAGAGGGTAAACAATTTGGCATCCATTATCATCAATCCACAAATCCCTTTAGGCCTGTAGTGATCCAGGGCCCACCTCAAAAAGCACAGTGCAGTATGGGGAGTTCTGCCTGGATGGGACGTCAGGTCATCACCAATCGTTGACACACACACGTACAGGGGAATTTAGAGACAGGAATGTAATCGCACCGCTTATGTTTGAGCGGCATGGTGAAAACAGGCTGCCAAGAGAATCCCGATGCAAACGTGTTGAAAACATGCAGACAGGCAAGGCTGGATTCACGCCTACGGACTGGGAGATGTAGGCGTCTGCAGTGTCATGCTTTTTGAGGAGACTGGGAGGAAACAGAGAGATCCAGTTCAAATCCTGTGGGGCTTATTTTGGTAGCTGAAAGTAAACTACACTATTAAAAAATCTTGTTGGAAAAAAAAACTGGACTGCAGATAATACCAAGACTGCAGGCTGGAAACCTGAAAACAAATACAATCAAGCAAAAAAATTACTTCAGCAAACTTCATGAACCAGGCTAGAAAAGGCTAGAGGCAATTTAGGCCATCAGTCTCTCTGGGGTCCAAGGGTTTATTGCTGGCACTGTCTGTAAGAGAAAGAGAAGTTAGGGGACATGGAAGGTTCCATTTCCACGGTAACTGCTCACTGTCTTCCACGGTTCTTACCTCAGCCCTTGGCTGCAGTTGTATTGGAACACTACATATTACGCACTTATTCGACAAGGAAGCGTGTACTATTCTGCCAGTGTGTTTAGCGTGGAATTCAAAAAAAGTATGCAGCATTTCTGACATACTACCATGTCACATCTGTTGAGCACACGGTGCTGGTTAGCTCAGAGAGCTCAGGTGTGAGATGCTGGATCAGTTCCTGCTGTCGACCATGTGAGAACATGCCAGTTCATATCCAGCAGCACACCCAGAAGCGGTCTGGTGGTTCTGCTGCTAACGCGGCCTTCTGTGCCCACGGTTTCTGGCTCACAATGGGAGAGAGCACAGATTTGTTCTTACTGGATTTGTTTGGGTTTGTTTGTCTTTTTCAAAGTTACAAAAGTGGCCCTTTGGAATTTCATTCATGTCTGGTAAAAATATCTCTAAACGCACTTCTGCATAATGCCAAAGTTAATGACTCTGGGAATGTATTGGGCAAATCAGGCAATAAGTAGTGCATTATAGTCCTTTCTTAGCATACATATTTACTACTTTAAAAAACCTTTCACATCAGGGAAACTTACTTTCATGTGTCGAGCTTTGAAGCTCTTTGCGTTTGATGGTCATGCCATGAAGAATAGCCTATAATAACAAAAGACTTAGCCTCTCCTGGTCACCGACTTGGTTTATCACAGACAGCCAAACAATCCTTCAGTACTTTTTTCGTACTGTATGTGATTAAGTCTGTCTTTGCAATCCTCCAACCATGTCTGGTGGCAGCCATATTTTTCTACAGTCTGTAATGAGAGTTATCACGCGTGCTGAACTTTGAAAAACGCATTCTCTGCGCCATATCCGTGTGTGTCATGAGGATTTAAAGGAGCAGCTTTTCAATTGTGACTTTCTGAGCCTCCAAAGCTAAGGGATCAGAACAGGTTTTCAATGCTATTTTATTTGTGACTAGGATGGATACATTATCTGTCTCATGAGGGAGCTGGCACCTCTCCTTTCTTTGATGCTTCTGAAGGTGGCTTGAGCAAGCAGAAGCAGCCGGTTTGATATTTAATTTCATACATTAATTTAATCATTTGGAGAATCTTAACGAGAAGCACATTATAGATTAACTTCAGTCGTATTCATAGAATTGATTTTATTTTCCTTCAGCAATTATAATTCCCCATGGATAGCAATTCTGTTATGATTTTTAAAAATCTCCTTTTCATAAAAAAAGGCAGTTAAAACTTGTGCTTAGTGTGACGGAATGCCAAGCTAAGTGTTTATAATCTCAACTGACATATTTGGGCTTCTCATCTTAAACACCTCAGCACAGAGTTCTCAGTGCACACTGCAGCACGCTCCCTAGCACACTGCTAACGTCAGTTTTGTCTTACGCTCGTGATGCGTTCACCGTAGGGCCTTCGGTTTTGATCCCTCGTCTCTCTCTGAACTGTAGTCCGTATCGTGGCATGAACAAACACACGGCTCACTTTTTAAATTCTTCCTGCTGCTACCGTGAGTCAGGGTCTCCAGTTATCTAGCTGTGGGTCTTGCCTTTGTTCTGGTTCATGTGGCAGACGGTTATTATTGGAATGTACAGAATTTGAAAAAAAAAGCTGCTTTGAAACAACTTTCTTCATCTTCTAAGAACATATTAAGTCACTGTTATTTACTGGCAACTAAAAATTGATGCAACACCAGCTTTTTAGCAGGTAATGTAGAGAAATAAATACAGGTGTTGTTCAGGCTTCCACGCATTAAATCATGCTCTGTGACCCACATTGTGATACACAGGATAGCAGAATCAGTGTCGGCTGCCCCAGGAAGTTGTCACAAATGACTAAGTTGGTACATTGTTGTCTTCTGGGCACTAAATAATTTTTTTTTATCATCAGCTTCAGATATCAATCACTTAACATTTGCATTCCACCTTTAGCACAGCAAAGCAAGATGTTAATTAACAACACGTGGAGCAATTGTGATATTACAATTCCACGACACTCGCACATGGCTCGCAGTAATTAACAGAAGTTGATAAATGGCGTTTGTGTGTTTATCTTTTGTTTTGAATAAATTATGAATAAATCATGTCCAAACAGTGCAGTGGTAAGTGTGGAAACTCAAAAAAATTATTTATATACTTATATTTAGTTTATATATAATATAAAATGCCTGTGGCATTTCATTTGCACACTTCCACCATGTTAATGAAAAATAGGAAGTGTCGATAAGAAAGTGTGCTTTCTCAGGGTTAATAGCTCAGTGTCTTGTCAAAACTTAAATAATAAAAGGCCATTTGTAATTCTTTTTTAATCTTCACTTATCGAACAAAAAATATTTCCAAATTAAAAACGTATAACAAAACAATAAGCAACAGTGAAATTTAACACTAGGTTGTTGTATTATTCTTTGCAAGGTAGATTGTATTATTAATAAAAACACGCTATTTGGTTACGCTCAACATTGATTTTCGTGATGCAAAATAAATTATCGATCCTTTGTGCTGATTTGTGATGCGAAGAACAATTGGCTTGATTAGAAACCGACGTGTGCAGACTGTGAAAACTCAGTCAATGTTCTTAGAAATTATTTGTGTTGAAAGGATAAAAAACAAAAAACAATCTGCCTGCTCAAGCTAGAACCGTCCACCAGATCTATTTCCTTCATTGTGCCATGTTGTGACACCTGTTGTGGCACGTTAGCCACCTTCCCAGCATTCAACCACCTAAGCCTGGTGCCCCTGAGGCAGCCTGGTGGACTTGTAACAGGTGGCACTGCATGCGTGGCGTGAAGCTTGACAACTGCCAAGCAAGCAACAAGTTAACAGGTTCAGTAGCAGGTGTGTGCCTTTCCGTCATACAGACCTGCTTGTGTGGAATGACTTGCCAGGTAATCTAATTAGACCCCTATCACCTCCTTTGTCTTTTCATGTTGTGGGTTTCAGGTGCCGTGATGTATCTGTCACTATCCTCATGGAATGGAATAAGCTTTAACGAATGGAGAATGCTTCAAGTTGTTGAAAAATGCCAGTCTTTAAATTACAGAGTTATGAGGCATATTTTCACCAGATTTGTTTTTTTTTCCATGATGGTTTCACTAACAACCTCTTTTGTTTTTGGAAGGCCACTGACAGGGCTTTTGTTTAAAGTTTGTGAAATTGCCTACTACTGTGTAACTGTAGGACCTTTCACACTGAGCCTTAAACAGACAGATTCAGGCACCATTAACCTAAGCAAATCTTAAGAGTTTAACAGAGGTTTTTCAAACAATGAAGCGCTGACGATAATTTAAGCAGTGAAACTCATTTCTTTTGTATTCACAGAGAAGGGCTGGTAAAAAAAAAAATGCAAATTATGAATGGCACATGCTATCAAAATCATTTCTCAGATCTTACATACTTTAGTAAGGAAACATTATTTTGGCCGTGTTGTAGATGATCAGAATATTGCTGTTAAGGTTATAGAAGTTTTATGTTAGTGTGAAATACTCTTTGCTCTCATAGCTTCTGACACAGGTATGTAGATACCACTATCAATATCACGTACATTAAAATTTTGCAAATTTAAGTTTAAAATTTTTTTTTTAGCTTTGCAATTGAAACATCTTTAAACTATGTAGTAGTACTAGTCATACCTATAAGATATATGTATCCTAAAAAGGTAAAAATAAGTATCATTCCAGTAGCTATGGGCACAGATTGGTCCAGTTTTGTCCTGGTTAAACAAATTAAAGGGACTAATCTGTTAGAATAGTTAAGCTTTAGAGAACGGTTGCCATATGTCACTAATCCTTTAAATCTGTGAAGGCAATATTATGCATTATTACATGAGAATTAGACCATGATCATCACACAAGTTCTCACCTTGGATGTTTCCCCAAGCTATGTTAAACCTGCTTCATTTACAAATTCTGTAGACAAATATGTCTATCAAGACATTATAATAACTTACAATGAATGCTGTTGTCTTTTAGAAGCAGAGGAGGTACTGGAGGATTGATATATGGATTGGGCAGGTTAGCTCATGGCAAGTAAATGATACTGTGCATTATTTTGCACCGTTTCTGGTGTTGTGGACTTATGTAAGCGTAGCGTGTGACAGCACAGGCCTTCCTCTGTAAATGAACCTCGTTAGCTTTAGGATACTTCTCTGCTTTTGGTCTTTGTTCTCTGCAGAGACCGTGGCACGGCAGGGGGCCACTCCAGATTCCTGCAGCGCTACATGAAAACACTGCCAAAAGGTAGAATCAGAGCAGGCACCAGCAGCTCTGGTCCAAAGCAAAGTGGCCACTGGTCACCATGGGGGGCAGCACTGAGTCAGTCAGGGGAGGAACCTCTTATGAAGCTGACCTTGAGTACAACTTCTTAAAGAGGGATGAGTAAGTGTTTGCTAAACCTGCTGGCCTGGTGCTCAGTCCCATGTACAGAGGAGCACTGCTGGGCCAATTCCAGGTGCTGTTCCACTATTCCCAGAATCTCTACTGGATGTTCTGACTTTGTGGGTAGTAGGCAGGCTCAGCTGTGTGGACCCATGTGATGTTATACTTGCAGTAAAACAAACAGAATGGGTGTTACGACAGGAGCCTCTTGTGAGGTTCTAGGGATCAATCCAAAACGTGGCAAACAAGGCGTGGGAGTGGCACCACTCTCCGCTGAAGGGGCTGCTCCTGTTTGATGGACCTTCTAAAATAGCACTTTGCTGGCCGTTTCATTCCTCCTGAAGGGTATCCAGGGAGTGAGCTCATAAACTCTCTCTCTCTCTCTCTCTCTCTCTCTCTCTCTCTCTCTCTCTCTCATACCCATCTTGCAGCTGGGACCACATACATTTTTGGACGAGGAGGAGCCCTCATCACCTACACATGGCCGCCCAACGACCGGCCGAGCACTCGGGCGGACCGGTTGGCACTGGGCTTCAGCACACAGCTGAAGGAAGCTGTGCTGGTGCGGGTGGAGAGCGCCTCGGGACTGGGAGACTATCTGGAGCTGCACATAGTAAGCACCGAGGGAGGGGCGTTTTTGGTGGGGGGGCTGCACTGCGGAGAGCTTTAGAGAGTTGTCAACAGATAAGAGACTGTGGGGGCGTCACACCTTTCTATTGTAACTAGGGGGAACAAAGCACGCAAACACTTTGCCACAATTCAGCCAATTAAAACACTTTAGAGAAGAAAACGTATTAAATATGGCTGCAAAATGACTCGTTGACCTTCAGCTCTTAACTTGCGATTAGATTTAGAGCACAAATTCATTTTAATGGTGTTATTTGGATGAATTATTAATTCGTCTTGAACTGGTGACTTTCCTCTTTACCCTGTGAGCCAGTGGAGTTGGTCCTGCCGTAAACCAGGGTAAGAGCAGCTGTTAATCCCAGCTGCTGCTGCTGCTGCTGCTTTTTTTTGTTTTTTTTTTTTAATTTCCTAAACTCTGTCGCCGCTTTCTCATTAGTTGAGCCAGGTGTAATTACCCTCCCTGCTGGAGGTGGAACTCAATCACAGTGCACTCGTGCGCTTTGGCTCGATTCCCTTCACGACAACCCCCCCCCCATTGCCCCCCCCACCTCCACCATTCCCACCACATCTTGAGGGGTCTGTAGCTTTTCCAACCTGCACAGTCATCATTCAGCCCTCGTTAGCTGTTTCCTGTTCCTGCCCTGTTGGTTTCCCTGTCTCTATGGCTAGGCTGGGCCATTCTGTCACCCCATATTTTTTTGCCATTGACCTGATTCCACCAGGTTGACGTTAAACTAGAGAGAGGATGTGAAAGCTGTGGGTGAGCACAGCAGGAGAGCAAACGTAGGACGTGTAAAAGCACTCAACGCTAGCTCCCCAGGCACCAAATAATGGCTGCATACTACTCCCCCAGAGGATGGGTTACATGCAGAGGACAATTTGTGAGACTAATAAGAGATTAGTAAAAATAAAAAGTAAGTAAATAAAAAGTAAAGTAAAATAAAGTAAAAATAACAGGAAAAGGAGCTGCCCAGGTCTGACGTGAACTCCGAAACACAAAACAGTGTAGGCCTCCCTGAAATTTGGATATTGCCTCTCTCAGAGTAAAAGCTAGAAAGTGTGGCATTATTATCTGTCGCTGCACACATAGGTGACCCTGCCAGCGCTGTGGTGCGTACCCCTCCACCCTTCCCCCCTCCACTGCCACCCATTCCCTCCAGCAAAAGCCTTGGGTTGAGCTTCAGGCCAAATTCGCTCTGGTGATTGCGCTCCTGACCCCACCTTTCCAGCCTGCTAACTTTGAGCCAGAAGGTGATCTGCTGCAGGAGCTGATGAATGGCCTGTAATCAGGAGGTTGACGGTCTGGCGCTGGTTCGGCCAGTGGGTTTGGCCGCCTCCTCAGCATGCCCAGCCGGCGGCATATTGATTATTCCCAGCGCTTTCTGGTAATTAATTTCAGTTCGCAAGCTTCGGTTCCTCCGAGCATGGGGCAGGGCCACCTGGCCCCCTTGTGCCAGCCCTCCGCCTTCCTCTCACCAGCCCCCAGGGTTCTCTGCCCCTCCAGTTAGGAACGGCGTGATGGATTAATGGGATTTAATGTCTGTCAGGCTTTTGCGGCAAGCCCTGCAGGGTAAACACCCAACGGAGCTGGCAGAATGGATGCCTATCCCTCAAATAAACATGGAACAGTATAAGGACAGCTGCAATGTCTGCACAGGGGCTAGGCAGCACTGTCACAGAGCTATAAAGGGGCTTCTCAAGGATTGCTAAATGTAACAACAAATGACACTGTCTTTCGGTCACATGTCTCGGGCATTCAGATGCCGGTCCGAGCATGCAGAACACTGAGAGCCTTGTTGCCACCCACAACACCAGCATGTGGGACCCTGCTGGGACAGTGATTCTGGGCCCTACAGGTGTGCTGATGAGAACACAACCCTCGTGTGTTCTTTGTGAAGTCCCGTGGATTTTTGCGCCAATCAATACACTGTCTGCAGCACATGAAAAGCGGGGGTGGGCAGAGCAGTGTTCTGTGCCACCCATCCAGGAGCCTTCACTGCCAATTACCCACAGAGAGCTCTGCTTTTACAAAACCCAGTGGCCATTACCAGCTGTTATGCAGCCAGTGAATTATTATTCACACGGACCAGTCAGGCCACTTTGGCTGCCGTTTTGTGGGGCTCTATACACCGGGCAGATCGAGACTTCTGACACAGAGAACAAACGTTTTAGCTCAGCCTCGAAAGAACCAGTTTTAGTTAAATGTGCTGATATCTTGTACTACTGTAAGCCTTTGTACAAAGGAACATGGACACATGCTAATAATGTGACGCATTTAGAATGTTTAAAAATATGTCAAGATATTCGTATAATGAGCAGATAACTTTATTGATATGATATTGCAGACTATATAGACATACAATAACATTCCTTTTCAGTTGGTGACTTTGCTTCATGGTTAACAGGTAGATTTATGCTTTCCCCAAAGAGCTCCTGGCAGACTTCACAGAAAATCAATTTTTAGAAAATTTACCAGGTGGTCTGGTGGATGTACTACAGTTAGAGTGTGGCTACATACGGTGAACTACCTGTAGTCCCCCACTGGCCATCGATCGGACTGCATTGCGGAAGGTGACACATTGAATGTGGAAACATATCCAACAGCTTCAATGTAACCGAGCCCGCAGGGAGTTCAGGTGAAAACCAAGGGTTAAAAAAAACATTCGGAATGAGCCTCGTTAAAAGGCCCTCGCTCGTCAAAAATGATGGTGCGGAATGTGTGACTCGCTCGAGTGGCGCTCGACACTTCGAAGGGCAGACAAGGAGGGTTTTAAATAAGCAATATTCCTGGGTGTTTGCGAAGAGAAGAAAGAGGCTCCCTAATGAACAGATGGGGACGAGCTCAGCGTGCTGCCTTTCTGCATTCGCTCCGCATCAGCACTGCAGATCACGCCGCACTCTTCCCCACATCTCATTAGCCAGTCTAACGCATGCGTCCAGGCGCAAGCACGTGACCTCTAATCAGGCCCAAGTCGGCTGACTTTGTGGGGTCTGCTTCGTGAGACCGAGCATTACTCTGAGCAGAGCAGAAGCCAGCGTGATACGGAAGAGGGGTCCTGTGTAAGAAGATAGCCTTAGTTTGTCTGGAAGTTGAGTCATGTCAGCTGGACTTCTTGTTGTTGATAGAAACATTTCACTACTCATCCAAGTAGCTTCTTCAGCCTTCACCGACATATTGCCATGCATTTTGGGGAGGTCATCCTGAAACTGGTGCCGGAATATGAAAGAATAGCTTTCATTTGCTTTTCTTTGTGGTTGAATCCCAATTTGTGGCCTTTGATATATCACCCAACGCTGTTTTATTTGTGTTTATCACAATTGTTTTTGATCGTAATAATTGTGATTATTAACCACGTCTGGCTATGTAATCGTTACACTACAGAGAGGTCTGACAGAGAATGCATATTGTCAGCATTTCTGGGAGAAGTCCAGACCTGTAGTGCATTCAGGGCTCAGGAACAAGGCGATTCTCCTAACATTAATTGCCGGCTATGGGCCCGTCAGGCATCTCTGATCACACTGTTTTTTCTTTTTGCTGGTACTGTTTTTGTGTTGTTTTCCCTAACTTCTGGTCATTGTGTACAATGCCATTAATCTGTGCTGTAAGAGGACGAGCAAAGGAAGGCGCATGCGTCATGGCAGAAGACCTCGTAGATCAAGGCTGACCTGACACTGGATAGCACAGGCAAGGTGGCAATAGAAGTTCTCTCCAGAGTCAAGGAGAGGTTCCATCATTATGTGACGAGTCCCTGTGATGTGAGCTTTTGAGGTTATTGTTCAGTGTGAAGGCTTTTTTCGTTTTTTTTTTGCAAGCCAGTCCCTTTGTTGGTTATATCTGAAGTACTGTCCTCCAGAGACTGTGCCTGAAAGGCTTGCTGAGTGTTTGTTATGTAGATGTAATATAGATTTCTGCCTGATATCATACAAATGCAATTTTGGAATTCCTTGCTCCATAAACAGCAGAGTGATGCGCAGGCGATGTTAGAAATGGAATGCTGTTCGCTATAGAAACTTAAAGGCAGTTCATTTCTGAACAGCAGGATCTCACCTGTACTCTTGTGCACACACATGCTTGCACACATGCACAGACAGACACACACAATCACACACACACACACACACACACACACACACACACACAACGTGCAGGTTTTCCATCTCCCATGCTCAGATACAAAGACCCACCCACCTGAGCCCACCTTGCATGGAAGCTGTAAGCAGGAAGGCAGGTAAGGGGGGAGGGGAAAGGCGCATGCACGGCACAGCAAAGCAGTGAGGCGATGCAACCCTGCGTCAGCAAGCTGGGGATGGGGTGGCTGATGTGTTTATGCGGCAGAGTGTGTGGAGGCAGCGGTCCTGGGGGAGCGCTCGCTGCCGGAAAAGCATCGCGCGTTACCTGACTGCGGCAAACACGGAGTCTCACTCCTCAGCAGCGGCCCATTTTGCACGGCGTGCTGCGGCCAGAGAGACACATCTCCAGTCTTCAGCTTGGCTCTGCCTCTGTAATCGGGGCACCGCACTCAGCAGGAACACAAGAGCGTTCGTATTTTACACACTGCCATGTAGGTGTGTTTCTTGTCTGCGTGTTTGGCTCTGCTCAGCGTAAAAACATGATGCAACTGATGTCACACACGGTGCCCTAACAGCAGACATGCGATGCAATACCAGATTAATAAAGACTAGTGCAAAAATACAGAGAGTGTTTCAAGCCATTTCCCCCCTAATAAAATCAGATCAGTTGGATCTTTGCCTTTACAGCCTTCATGATCAAAATACAGTGAGAAACATAAAAAGTAGAATTTCTTTGTGCCTTTTCTGTTCTAATTAAAAATGGCCTTTATAAAAAAATATATGTAAAAAAAACACCTACTCTTGAATTTTAAAACATTTGGAGTGCGGATTTTAAGTTGTGCAAAGAACCACCTTTGAAGTAAATTGTAAAATTTGTAAAATATAAAAAGGAAATTATAAAAGTGTAGTACTATTCATGTTCCATCTTAGTAATCCAAAAATATGAGAAAATTAACGGAACAGGCAATGTTCCTTTGTTTCTAATCTAATTCCAAGAAAAGTCCCTCAGTGGGATAAGTAGAATGTAAAATGGAAGGCTTCCCTTTATATCAAAGATTAAAACAACCCTTCATTGTGGTAGCATATTGATCAAGGAGAATATTTAAAAAGTGTAATGAAAAGCAGAGATGTTACCCAAGCTGGATGACCACATTACCCTTCATCAGTGATAATTATATACAGATACACAAATATAGATTATAGATGAGTAATTGCTTGTGAACTCTTTTTCTTGGTGTTTTTTTCAACCAAAAGAACCTTGAAAGTCGTCATCTGTGCTGGTGATTATTTATTGCACATTCTGTGTCCATAGATGATTTAGAAGCAAATGAAGTAAATCATAGGTCGTTTGTTTAATCAGATCGCTTAATTTTGTGTGCTTGGTTAGTCTTCTTGTCTCAGACCTGGCTTTTTAAAAAGTATTTCTGTTTTATGTAGAACTAAGCAAAAACAAAAAAGACTACCAAACACAAATTACAAAGAATGGAAAATGCAGGGAGTTAAAGGAAATCCTTTGAGGTTAAGTTTGAGGATCCCAGCCGAAGTAATCAGCTAACTCCGTGGCACCCTCATTAAATAACAATTTACTGACCATAAAACTTAAGACCTAAAATGGGTGAAGAACATTTTTTTTCTTCCTCTCTCCTGCCTCATGTTCTGCTGCAGTATTGTTTTGTATTCAGGGAGTGATGTTTTCCCACAAGGGTAAGAAAGAGGATGCTAGGAAAGGTGGAAGAAAAGGCAGGAGCTATCTCCTTTTCTCTCTCTAACTGCACCTTTGACTTTGAAACTTCTTCCACAGAAGAACTAGAGGTTGGTTTACCAGCCGTCTTTGGGCATGCTGTCTTTCTTCATACTTACACCTTTAAAACACTCAGCAAAGGCCAGAATGTTGGCTGTATCTTTAATTTCTGCAACCCCAGTAAGCTCATAACCACACCCAGTGCATCAACCTGGCTGAAAAGGCCAAGGAAGTGAATGAGAAAGCAGAGAGGCCAGGTGTTATGGAACGTGTTCCAACCCTGACAGGACCTGTTACCGAACAAAAGCTGAGCTGAAGTCTAAGCAACCCGCTAAAAGACTAAGAGGGATACTGCGTAGGGTTGACAACAAATTACAGGCCTCAAACTCTGCCCAAAGTAATTAGCCGTGCTCCCACGTTTGCTTGATTAATACTCGGATTAAATCTGTTCCCACAGTCGTCCTGCAGATGCCTGTTTATCCATGACTTAACGTGCTAAGCATCCTTTGGCTATGAGTAAGTGTGGTACTTGTAAAATTAAAAGGTAGAAAGCACTCACTTTATACAGTGCAATTCTAAAAAAGGATTTCATCTTCCACCTTTGATAATCTAAAATAAGCAACAGATTTTTCTTTGCCACATGAGATGGCTTTGCTAGAACCAATAAACTGACACTCTCTTACACTAAGCCAGGCTATTACATTTTACTGGTTATGGATACAAGTGATGACATTCTCCCCTCCTCCTTGTGCTTTTATTGGTTAATGTCTCATCGCTAATCCAGTATAATGCTGTGTTGTCTACCGCGATGATCAAGGCTCCTGTTGGGAGGACCGTCAGCTGGGGACTGATTGGATAGCGTTATTCTCCAGGCACCGACTTCAACGTGCTGTAGCTGCAAGAGCAGCTCTCCTCACAGGGCCATCGTTCGACGCTGTGCAGCTTAACCCAATCTGTTATTTCACTTCCTTTTACAAGCTGCATGCTAATCAGCCTTTCAACTCAGCATTGCCTAGTGTTCTCTGACCGAACTCCAGAAGCAACAGCTAACACCCACGAGCCCAATGGCTCTCTGCTGGTTGGGACAGTGAAGCTAGGTCCGACGATGCTGCAGCTTCCTGCCTGGCCCCCCAGTCTGCACCATGGTCTTCTCCTCAATCTCTAGGTCAGGCCTCTGAGAGCCGGCAGAGGGCTTTCCTCTCAAACAGCGTCCCACCCGCACCCCCTCATTTGAGCCACAGTCGGGTTGGTGGATTGCAGATGGCAACTGAAGCCCCTTTCCTGGGGGAAATCATTTATTGTAGCAAACGTGTTTCCCTAGGACAGATTCTGAGATAATTAAAAGAGGGGGAAATCTGCTGGAATGCAGAGGGCTGCGTTGCTCGTGCAATAATTAGAGTCGCACGTTTTTATCCAAAGTAGCGTGGTCCAACCATTCGGGAGCCATTGTCTTGAAACAGGGCATTAGGCTTGCTTGTAGCTGGTTTGTCTTGTCAACCTTGAGTGCGTGCCATATGGTTTACAAACATGCCCTTACTAGAAGAGCCGGCTGTCCATAGATATTGAAATTATAAGGGATACTGTCAACATCGCCTTTTTTCCCCCTTGATTTGAATTTATGAGACATTACTAATTCAACAGCTCAAGTACCATGACATATGAAGATAAAAAAATTGCTTAAGTTGTGTTTTTATGACTTATATGCAGAAACCTGTAATTACCAGTTAGTGGGAGAAATAGACCAAAACAGCCCTTCAGTTTAATAAAATTTAAAAATATATGGGATCAATCATTTTCAGTCTCAACTCATCCATCAGTTCCATCAGAATACACTATAAAAATGAAACGCTAGTATTCCTATATTCCCTAATATATTTCTTGAAGAAATCTAAATCTGTAGTTACCCTTTGTTTTTATTTTCTCAACAGATACTATTATACAGAGCAGTCGTAATGGTAAATATACCATTAGTGAAACGATATGGAAAAATGTCATCTTAATGTGCTACATGATTTGTCTCCTAATCAGAACTAGAATCTGGGGGGAAAAAAATATAACACTGCATCACAACTCTTTTTCAAGCCCTATAGAGACGCTGTGCAGGAGAGACAAAAGAGAGGAATTAGTATCGCGAGGTGAAAATCAAAGAGGCGTGGTCAAGCTCATGAGCTAGTGAACAAGCTGCACAACCAGCCAGGCAACGGTCTGCAGCTATTGGTTGGCTGTTCCATTAAGTACGAATCAGAATCCGGAACCGCAGTAGGTCTCCAGCAGAGGGAATGAAGCATTGTAGCCATATATCAAGATGTTGAAAACCAGCCAAGCAGCCTGATTCTCGATAAATTGGAGTGGTTGTGGAGTGCGGGCATGGGGAGGTGCAAGGTGACAAGGAGGAAGATCTGGAGACAGGAGCTGCAGCGGATAGATCTGGTGTGATATTACAGAGGAAGAATCTTATGGCTTTAGGCACCTCTCCTGTGTGCTTTTGAAACTGCGAGCAGTCATCTGCAGTCGGAGTTGAAGGAAGGGAAAAAATAAAATGTCCAGGGTACTAGCAGGAAGTCAGAAGCAGAAGAAAAGGAGTGGAGAAGGAATACAGTGTGGAAGGTGAGAGACAGGAAGGTGGGTCAGCTCTCCTTCACCTACTTCCAGCAGTCTGCTCAGGAGCTTCCGTTGTTTGAAGGAGTGAAGTGATGAAGTGCACGTGCAGAGTGCACTTGGAGGTGACGTGCTCTCTGACTGGTAGCAGATTTAGAATACAGGGTATTGTTGTCATCTCAAGGTTTCCACTGTGTGGTGGATCTACAGATTCCCATGAGCACAAAGACAAAAACACAACTGCTCACTGGATTGCAAAATCTTGGAAATATACTCATGTCAATTTACAGATGAATCTGTCCCTCAAAGGCATTATGAAATATCCAGATTATGTAATGTTTGACATTAGAACTTAAAGTAACTACTTATAGTAACTTTAGCTAGGTCACGAAAACAATGTATAATACATCACATTATATAATGTGGAGTAACCTGAGTAAAAATGACAAGTGGTATTACATTCTGTGACTCTTTTGTCATACACTCAAGTACCTTTTGTCAAACTGTCTGATAGTGTCTTAAATATAAAAAGTAACACTGAGAATAAAATAAAATGCATGCTTGTGACATTTTCAGAACTGTTGTGGCATTCACAAAATTACAAAAGTAACTCTTATAAGGTGAAAAAACACATGAATCCATCCATCCATCAATCCATTATCCAACCACTTATGTTGTACACACAGCCATTAAAATGAGAGCAGCACACACAAACATAATTTACATAGCAAATTCACACACACACACACACTCAACAGGTAATTTTAGATTCACCAGATCACCTCATCTGCATGTGTTTGGACTATGGGAGGAAACTGTAGAACATGGAGGAATCCACACAAATACTGGGAGAACATCTAAACTCCACACACACAGTGCTGAGAGCCAGAAAAAAATCATGAAAATATCCAAAATGTTTGTAATACCAAAATGCATGCAGAGGTCCAGATGTAGTGGGGAGACAGTGTAGAAACACAACAGTGATGTCATCAGGTCACTACAGGTAGGAACATAATGAATGTCAAGTCCTGCTGACTCTCTCTAGTTTTTTAGTGGAACTTTGAGTGTGTGAAATCCTTTGCTGCAGTTCTACTCTACACAAAGTTCTGCAAGAATTGTGAGGTCATTTGATGACCTTTTGACATGACTGGCCACTTTGTGCTGTCTTGGACGTAAGGTGAGAGATGAGGTGAGTCATTATTGATGAGCTGAGACCGGGGCTTGCTCTTCTCAGCTTCTCTCCAGAGTACAAGTTGGACAGTCTGCATAATCTCAATGTTATTTTATTTATATATTTTATTTTTATTTTATTTTATTTATTGTAAGTCCTATGATTTTTGGCTCAGATCCTGAGGCGTAGGTAAAATAGGAGTTGACAAGAGTATGAATACATGACATAAACAAACAGCACAAGTATACAAGAAATACCTCTATTAAAAATAAAGCATAAAAATAGCAGTACATAACAGCGATCGAGATCTTGGATGTGAACAGCATTTAAAATGCCAAGTGCAACCATATATTACAACTGCAATCGTGAAGATGGACTTGAAGAGAAGAAACTAGTTTTACCATGAAAACATGATCCTTTAGTATTAAAGACAGGGTTATAACATTATCTGTCCTAGAAGTTAACAAATATCTTTTTTCAGCTAAAAAACAATGCATACATTTTTTTTTATTTTACTAACATATTTTCTGTTTTCTATCTCATTGTATATCGTGTGTGTGTGTGTGTGTATATATATATATATATATATACACACACACACACACACACACTCACCAGCCACTTTATTAGGTACATCTGTTCAATTGCTTGGTAACACAAATTGCTAATCAGCCAATCACAT
>JABJVR010001082.1:0-19851 GCA_025773905.1 Chitala chitala
ATGAGTGAAAGTTCATCCCTGCTCGCCGAAAGATGACGGCTCATCCCCCTTCCAGCGCAACAGGGTTCATCGCCTTCACTGCAAATTTGGGCTGACGCCACAATCGAAGTGAGTGAGGGCTGACACCAGGTTTGGCACAAGCGAGGGCCTTTTCCTCATAGTGAAGAGAGAGGGTTCTTCCCTCTAGCTGGGAATGAGGGCTTCTCACAAATGCAATGAGAGAAGGTTCTTCTCCTTCACTGTGAGTGAGGGCTGATGCCACAATTGAAGTGGGTAAGGGCAGACATCCCACGTGGCATGAGTGAGGGCTCATCCCTGCTTGCTGAAAGATGACGGCTCATCCCCCTTCCAGTGCAACAGGGTTCATCGCCCACGCCGCGAATGAGGGCTGACGCCACAATCGAAGCAGGCAAAGGCTGACACCCAGCTTAAAGGTCTTCTTGATGAAAGGAACATTGCAGATGGGACGAATGTAATTATAGTTGTTGGGATCTAAACCAGGTTTTTTAAATTTTTGGGTGAAAACTGTAGTTTTGATGAGTGTGGGGACAATTCCAGTGGTGAGTGAGGAGTATATGATGGCAGAAATGAAGGGAACCAGAGAGGAGAGGTAGGATTTGACCGAGATTGTCTGGAGGGCATCTAGCTGGCATGTAGAGGGCTTAGATTTGCAGATGAGGTTTGAGATTTCAGAAGTATCAGGGAGTTGGAAACTGGAGAATGGCTGACAATGCGGGAGTCGTTCAGAGTAAGAAAGAGGTGAAGAATTAGAACATAAGTGCTGATGAATTTAGAGAATTTTTCAATGAAAAATTATCAGTACTATATATTATCAATACTACAGGAGAGAGAATCAATATTAATGTCCTTAACATTCCAGAATGCGTTGGGACATGGTGACTTGATTACAGAGAGGCAGAGTGTGACATTGAATGAGAGAAGGAAATGATCAGTTACATGAAGTTCATCAGAAGTGCAGTAAGGGGAAGAGACCAGATCAACAGAGTCAAGGTTATGTCCTTTTATGTGACTTTTCATTCTTCGCAATAAATTATTTTGACCGAGTGGATGTTAAGGAGACCAAAGTTGATGGCGATTTTGTCACTTTTCACAGTGAGGTCAGCCAACCTGGCTAGACTCTGTGATCAACAGCCCAGACGATGTTCCTGGGAGGGCGACAAGTAGTGGACAAAAAAGATTTTTTTTTAATTTTTAAATTGCTTTCGAGTTGTGATGGAAATTCCTGCAGGACCCACGATGGATGTATCTCCGCTGAGGCAGGAAAGCGATGTTCGGGGTGGAGGAGCACTGCCGCTGGAAAAAAATTAAGAAATTTGGTATAACAAGCAAAATCCTCTGTAACCACTATAAAAGCACAGTCGAGAGTGTCCTCACTACCTGCATTATAGCCTGGTATGGAAACTGCACTGTCCAGAACAGGAAGGCCTTCAAGTGTGCAATAGGATTGTGTGATAGAATCCCATAGGATTGTGTACCAAGGACTGAATATGATGCCAAGGCAAGTAAGGCCTAACTTTATAACAGTACACAAAAAGACATTTCTACAGTATATTGCATCGTAGTGCTATAGCACTTAGCCCCCTAGTAAATGTTACTAGTTTCTTAGTAATCAAAGACAAATCATGTTATTTTGAAGGATGCAAAAGAGCTTAACAAAGTGGCAGAAGTCTTCAGAGAATGAAGAGTGAGATGCTGTCCAGGGGCTTGTGATGGAAGTGCTCTTGCAGCGTGTCCCCTGCAGCTAAGCACACCTGCGTTCTCACACCTGCTGGTGGCACACTCCATATAAGGTCAAGTGTATAACTGTGCACCCTAAGAAGGCAGCCTGGTTTTGACTTGCGTGTGGCTCTCTGCACAAGTACTGTGAATCGCATGAGGGCAGGTGCAGCAGGCACAAAAATTAACTAACAATTATCAATTAGACCCATACATACTGGACAACTGTCACATCCGCACTTTAACAGTAAACACAACTAAAGAAGTTGAATCACGTCACCTTATTAGCAGCAAGAAAAACATGTGAGTGCAAGGAGAAGTTGCATTCTGAGTTGCATTTGCTACAACATTGCGGAACAACTGAATCACGTCGTTTTTATTGTATTTAGTATATTACTTTCTTTAACAGTATTTTGTAAATTGAAAAGAGTTCACAGAGTTCGAGTAACCATTACAGTAGTGTAGCTAAATTGTAATTGATAAAGGTCAAAATGTAACATTGTTACTTACTAATTTAGCAGAACAAAGATTCCGGACTGTATTTGGCGGCAAAACAAACACACACACACACACACACACACACACACACACACACACACACACACACACATATATATATATATATAGGGGAAGAGGGTATATTAAAATTAATTCTGTTAGTGAATCCACCCTTTTGCACACCACGTGGGATGTACATATATTATGTTCATAAGAGCTGCTCCCAGATCAGTTCTATTGTTCAGTACACCAGTGCTTGAAGCGCATTGACTGTTCTTTCATCAGCTTATAGGAAGTGAAAACTAAGAGCTCTGCATGCGTGCTAAGGCTAATGTTTATCGCTCAGCTCTCACATTTTGTCCCTTAGCGTGCAGATACTGTCGACCTTGCACCGTTCCAGCACTGCAGCTGAAGTAGTTTGCTGCAGTAGGGCACAGCCAGTGACCACTGACATGGCGACATCCAGCTCCTGTGTCGTGGTAAGTTTGGCAGGTCGTCGTGCACAAATGTGTACCTTCACATTTATTATTTTTCATAAATTCTCTTATAAGCTACAGTGTAAAGATTGGTTAAGGATTTCAGTAAAGTCTCACTCTTGAACTGCTATAATTAGTAATCCTTTACGCATATGCTGAAAGTCGGTTATCTCTGCGATGTATGATTACAGTTATCAAAAGCATTTTGTGGATTTCTAAATGTTGACACATGATCAAAGGTGCTGGACACGAACACGTGCGTCGCATGGAGTGCATACAGCAGTAATGTTCACAAGGTTCATTTTCTTAAAAAAAGGCGTCTAAATAAATGTTATTTTTTAAAATTCAGTTATGTAATGTATTCATCTTGTTATCGCTAAAACCTCGATCGATAGTTCTTCCGATATACGTTCATTAGTGGCTAATTTGTATATTGTTCGTATCCAGTGCATTCGCAATGAAAAACTATTGTATGTAAGGTACAGGGTGTAGGCTATTGCATCAGACACGAAAATGGACATTTTAACTATTTAGTTAAGACCGAAACAACGGAAGTAATTTGCGGCATATTTTCGTAGTAAGACCTCGCTGGCGAATGTAACGCTGAATTGTTACACATCTGCCTGTTAGCTAATGCATGAACAAATTATGTCGCAGTACCAATCACAAATATTGTCTTTTTATTACCGTTGAGTTACTTCAGTAATTCTACTATTTGTTGTTAGTATGCCAGTTTGACAAAACGTTTACGAATCACCTGACATTAGACCGCCAGTTTTTTTATGTTTAGTTAATCTTCACATCTTAAAATGGTTTGGTGCACTGATCATGATGTTCCCTGCCTTGAGCCCTAGGCTGTCTGTGATGACTCCAAGCCTGCTGTGACCCTGCAAAAGATAAGCAATTAGATGATGGTCAGATGGTGAATCTTTAAGGAGAATTAATAAAGTCTTGTAGTGTTTAAGTTATTGAAGGTCCAAATATAACTGGCGAAACTCCCTAGTTTACTTTTAATAGCTAAACTTTTAAAGCACTTTTAATGTTAAGTTTGCAGTTATGGGTTGTACAGTATATGGTTTGTCTTGTGATGGTTTTTGGATCGGTCCTGGGTTAGACAACAGATATGTGAAGTCTTCTTCCTGGTTGCCACGGCTGTCAGATGTCACTCAGCCCTGCTGTGGGGCCCAGGTTGGGGGCCGTTCCCAAAGTGCAGCCCTCTACACCCACACTAAATTGGTTATTCCACTGCAAATGTTGATGCAACGAGTGCATTTAGTTTTTTAGACTTTGCCATTTTGCGTAAAGTGTACACTGTTTGCTTTTCACGGATGTTGCTCAAGCAACCTGTAGGGAAGTTGCCATGGACTGCTCCTCCCCTCGTGTTAACCTTCCCTCCTGACTTCACATGTTCTCGCTTGTGTTGCACTGTTGCTTAGTGTGCTCCTTGTTCAGTGTGCCCATATGCTTCTGGCCTCTTTCAGATCACTGATGAGGAAGAGGGCTATGACCTGAACCTCTTCTGCATTCCCAAGCATTATGCTGATGACCTGGAGAGGGTCTACATTCCACATGGACTCATCCTGGACAGGTGCGTTACATGGTTGAACCCTTACCCACGCACAGACACACAGACACAGACACCCACACCCACAAAAAGCATTATGCTGATGACCTGGACAGGGTCTATGTTCCACATAGACTCATCGTGGACAGGTGCGTTACATGGTTGAACCCTTACCCACACATAAACAGACACACCCATAGACCTATGAACTAACTATAATTCTTACCCAAGTTGATGTAAAAGAACAACAAAGTGATTTGAAAACACGAGGATCTGTTTGCGTAACTAAATGCAAGAACAGGACAGCCTGAACATTAATGGCCTCGTGCAGCATGTCTGTACAACAGCATGTCTTCAGTCTGCTGTCAGGGCAGTCCTTAAACATATGAGGACACATACAAGGCAGCGACCTTGACTCTTCTCTCTCCGCTTTCCTGTGTTCCAGAACGGAGCGGCTCGCTCGGGAGATACTGCATGAGATGGGAGGGCACCATATTGTGGCACTGTGTGTACTCAAGGGGGGCTACAAGTTCTTTGCTGACCTCTTGGATTACATCAAGGCCCTGAATCGAAACAGTGACCGCTCCATCCCCATGACTGTCGACTTTATCCGGCTTAAGAGCTACTGTGTAAGGACTTCTACCCTCCCACCCCCACCCCCACCCCCCAGTGCACCCCACAACAGCTGAACAACAGCCGGTTTTGTTTTATAGGCATTTACAGCAGTATTTTGGCGGGAATTACATTTTTGTGCATAAATCAGTGCATGAGCGTGTTTTTTTTCTTAACTGATTCAGTGCACATGGTTGAATTTGTTAACTCTAACTTGTTCTCTTTATTTATATACTGCTCACATCGTTAAAACCGAAGGGTATGCACACTTGGCCATCAGTCTAGGAAATGAGTTCTGCATTTTTATTGGTACAAGAATAATTATAGAAACAGAATTACTGTGTAAATCATGCTTAACCCTTTATGCTTTTTTACCACTCAGAATGACCAGTCGACAGGTGAAATCAAAGTAATTGGTGGAGATGACCTTTCAACTCTCACAGGAAAGGTAACCATCTTTTCCTCCATGTAACTTTTCAGTATTTACTTGGAAGCAATGGAATGATTGCTGATCTGAAATACTAATTGTATAAGTGATTCATGCAACATTTTGATGCATAGCAGAGAAATGTGTAAGCAGTGAACAGTGGATTGAGTGATGAGCATTTCAGCATGTTTTCCCCTCTCTTCTTTTTCTGAACACAGAACGTCTTGATCGTGGAGGTATGTGTGTGCACTTCACACATTCGTTATGTATTACACATAATTTTAATGCACCGTCATTGACAATATGCCTTTGGTAATGTAACCATGTCCCTCCCCAGGACATCATCGACACAGGAAAGACAATGAAGACCTTGTTGGAACTTCTTAAACAGTACAATCCAAAAATGGTTAAGGTGGCCAGGTACAGCAGAACTGCTTGTTGTTTATTATGATCATCAGCCAAGATGGAAAAGAAACAATGTTAGACGGGAACAACGTTAGACAGTTTTACACTAAATATTTAAAGGACTGCTTTGATCTACAACACCTGAAGAAATGTTAAATTTAATGTGATAAGCATAACATGTTCTTCATTCTCCTTGCAGTTTACTAGTGAAGAGGACACCAAGGAGTGTTGGGTACAGGCCAGATTGTGAGTTAGAAAGTAAAACAAATCAAAAGATCCGTGGTATAAATCAAGTCATAAAAGTAAGCAGTAATGACTTTCTAGCACCACTTGGTGGCACTAGTGTCAAGGATTGATTTGAAACTAGAACATGAAATATGACATTAAATCCTAAGACAATTACTTTTTCAGTTGTAGGATTTGAAGTGCCTGACAAATTTGTTGTGGGGTATGCACTAGACTACAACGAATACTTCAGAGACCTAAATGTAAGTAATTCTCAAGAACATGGGAAGACAAACATTTTTTTGGCAAAACTTTGTACTATTGATGGTAACTTTGATCTTTGTGTTTCAGCATATCTGTGTCATTAGTGAAACGGGAAAGGAGAAATACAAGGCTTGACAAGACTGAATACTTCTTTAGGTGTGTGCTTTCAAAATGTAGTTTTGTAATAATTGTCAGTTTTTTTTTTTTATGACTAATTTGATTAGGCGGAGTGTGGTTTCCTGCACGTGTACAAAGACACAGTGGAAGTTTGAAAGTGTTCAAGTTTTTGACCAAATATTACATAACCTGGCAGACAAATCTTAAATGCAAATAGCCATTTTTACGGAAATCTTATGATAGGTAACATATAATGTATTTTTTAGTTTACGTTTTGATTGGCCAACTAGAAGTTGCATCAGCTAGAAGTAGCATCAAGACAGATTTTCCTTCAAAGGTGGCCATTGAAGGGATGAAAGGTTGGGTCTATAGTTTGTCCAAAGTACTGCATACCTTTACCTGTACAGACCATTGCAGGGGAGAAAATGTATAAAATTGTTGTGAGCTACTTAGTATGTTAAATGGAATAGAGTACTTGTTTTCCAAACTTTACATAAATGTATGATCGTGCGCTTTTACAAAACGCCCACCAATTATTTGAGTTTCTACTGTTATATACAGTGTGCGTGTGCAGTAAGAGCAGTCTAAACTGATTAAAACTCAAATATGTTTATGCAATTTTATCGTTGTTTACATTAAAAAATATCTGATATATAGATTAACATAAAACCTGGAAATAATTAGCCTATTTTAGTATAAATTAGTTTAAAACCATGAAATAACCTTTAAAACTTAAGTGACCCATTTAAAAAATACTTGCATAGACTGCTTTATTAGGAGGGGAAAATAACATCTGTTCCATATAATTTTCAATCATAGACTTTAAACATGAATCTCATGTAACTCTGACCATGTGTGAAGGAATGTGCTGTTAATAATTTTGCGTGTTTCTAATTGAAATCTGAGTGTAGTAACAATACAAGATAATTAACGCTAGCGTTGGAATCACTGTTTCAGTGAAGTGTAAACAGCATTTTGTATTAATGGTGGGTTGGTAGGACCACAGTGCACGTGAATCTGTTTTTCCCATGTTTAATTAGTAGTAAATTATTTGCACCTTAAAGACATCATGGAAACCATCTCTGAGATTATAATTTAACAAATTAGTGAGACTTGACCCAAAGAAATGCAGTTCTGTTTATCAGTGTTCCTCAGAACAGTATTATAAAATGTTTTAATTAGTAATGTACAGATAAGGAAAATCTAGCCGATACTGATAGCCAATCATTTCTGGTACAGATACCAATACCAATTGTCTGGAGAGTTCTGTTTATAAAAGGACAGTCCACCCTAATAAATAAGAAGTAAATTACATTCCATAAATATGTCAAATCAGACCATTTCTTGTGTATCCACCTAGCCGCATATATTTCTGCAGTTAGCATTTCTGCAGTTAGCGTTACGTACTGTAATGGGAAACATGATGGGTAAATATTAGCTCGTTTTAGCCATCATGGATGATTGTTGCTGTATCAGTTGATACTAATAGTTAAACAACACAGTTGGTGTATCTCTACTTTTAATCTTCTTCCTGATGAAGCCTCGTGACTGTATTACATTTATACACAGGATAAAAAGGTGGTTTAATTGTTAATTTTCACCTTTGAAAGAGGAGTTCAACCGTTGTTTGTTAATATTTTAGACAGTGTGAACTAGGACGTCTCCCAGAAAGTTTACCTCTTGAAAAGTACGAGTATAAAGACTCCTCCAGTCATTAAAAGAATGCAATTTGCATATAAGCATAATAAATTGAGAATGTAATGACATATTTGTTTTGACTGCTTTATCAAAACCACAAACTATCATTGTAAATTATTTTTGTGAATGTATGTATTGATTAAACCTAATTGTGATATGTTCTGTAAAATTTCATATAAAAAAACTTAATAAAAGAATCCCTGCAATGTAATGATTCACACTTGAGTTTTGCATACTGAATGCAAAGTTGGCTCATCAGAAGACCCCGTTAAGATCCTCTTGCCTGTTTGCATATTTAATGTTATTTCAGTTAACACAGGTTTGCATTCACTTTTATCTGATTTGAACTGGTCCCAACTGCACGCATAGAATTTTTAAACCAGTCATAAATTTGAAATCATCTACCAGGTCAACTGTTTATGTTGCCCTGAGGTCTGTGTGTGCCCAGTGTTGCACAAGCTGTCTGCAACCCGAAGCCTTTAACCCCCCCCCTACACACACACACACACACACACTGTCACTTTTCTATTTCTGCTATGGCTTCCTGTTTTCTGTGGCTCTTCACCATGAGAAATGCTGTTTTCTCTCACTTTGTGGTAGTCTGCATTTAGGATTCCTCATATCTTTCTGTAGATCGAGCTTTCAGTAAATTAAAAAAACTGTCATTGTTTTTAAAGCAATGTTAAAATTTTATATTTGCTAGATGGAACGGGTGAAAAGATTCTGCAATGAATAATTCAGTTGGTTTGTTTAATTCTGTATTTGGCAATAGAGCAGCTGAGTCACGGCAATGACGTAAACGCCCAAATCCAGCAGGCAGGGGAAGGCGCAAAGCAGACCTTACTGGAGCAGAACAGTAAACCTGGACATCTCTGTATACAGCCCTGTTCCAGTATTTACGTGCTGCTACTGCACGGCCCGCGGAACACCCTTGGCCACCTGTTAACTGCCAGGTTGGGGGCGTGTGGCGCAGGTGCTGGTGGGGTCTGGGGCCACAGTGGCAGCTCTTCATGGTCTGCATCTCCGTATCACTACAAACCATGGCGTGCTGCTACCATGGCCGCCAGGAACAAGGACCCTCCACCACTGGCCCTCTATGGGATAAAAAAAAAAAAAGAGATTTGCTTTTTTGCTGCAAGTTAATGTCTCACTGCAAACTCTTCTCCAGTCTGGCACCAAGGTGCTCAGTTTAATTAGACTGAGGAGCTTCCCACCATAATACTGGTGGTCGTGTGCTCATGTGGATTTTCCAGCTCTTAAACCACTGATGACGTTTGTACTTGGAACCAGCCAAGTCAGATCAATTAGAGACATAGATCAACTTCACCAGAAAGAAAACAGCCATGATTAGGGACACTTGATTTACATCCCTTCGTAAGTATTTCAAAATGTGGTTAACGAGAAGCTATAAAACATTCTGTGGTGGTCACTCAGAGTTAAACAGTCCTCTCTTGTATTAAAATTCAACTACAGTGCATTTAGTCTAAACTGGACCCTTACGGTAGACACACAAAAACAAACAAACTAAATATGAAGTCATTTAAAATATCCTCAAAGACATTAAATATGCTGTTTTAGCTTTTTTTATATTAGTGTTACACTTGCAGACAGTACTAGTTATAAGACGCAAGTAATGTGTAGATAATTTCTGACAAAGGCATCTGTTCGATGTTATAGCAGTTAGTGTCAGATGAGTTTACATATTCTTCAACTGAGCATTTCATTTAAAATAATACCAACATCACACAGAAATAAAACCCAATCTCCTTTTTGCTGAAGTGGTGTCAGCGCATTACAACACTTGGAGGAGCCGGTATGTCTTCATGAACTCCCCCAATACAGAGAGCCTCCACAGAAAGCTGGCTTTTGTTTATACACCTGCAGCTTACACCTTTACTTGTTCTTTATTGTCAGTGCTTGTTAGAAGTTTCAGGCATTTTCATCATGCACTTTTTCGCAATGCAAGGTTTGGACAAGTTTCTGTGCACGAGCCACGAATACCCACATTCCCTTTTGGTTCTGTCGTTGGATCAAAATGTCTCTGTTTCGAACTGGTGACGACTACAGGAAGTGAGCATCTGTTTTTGTTTCAGTCCCTTTTAGTATACCTTTTGCAGTCAGTTCGGTTGTTAGGCAGGCATTTTTTTCCCCCAGTTTCTTTTACTAGGTTAGTTGAACCCAACTCGTGTGTATTTGGAGTCTTGTTTATTGTTGTAGCCCCTTTCACTTCTGTGATCCATCACCTTTTTATTATACTGTCTGTATCACCATTTCTAAATAAATACAACGAGCCCATGTATTTTTCTGGTCTGTCCCTCAACCCTTTCCCAGGCCTTTATGTGCAGTCCTGCCTGAAATGGTAATAAAACCCTTGCACACAACAAAAGAGGCATGCGAAGAAAACACATGGGTCAAAGCACTCACAAGTTACAGTGGTGAATTCCTCATAAAGTGGAGGACAGTTACAGTTAGACAACTTCCAGCATAACTGGGGTGCAAACCTACAACTAAAGAAAAGAACTCGCACAGTTGCGCAAATTTTTCTTCAGGCAGGTGTGCGGACCGAATCTCACAGGTGAAAATTTTCTAATGCAATCCATTAAATAAAGTAGAATATTGCACAAAAACCCTTGAAATTAGAATTGTTCAAATGGGCCAACTGCACTAAAGTAACACTATGTTTGAATGCAAGCAATGTCACTGAGTTGGATGAAGATACAAAAAGTTGACATAAATCTGAAAATACCCTCAGATTATAGAAAAGCTCCCGTTCTGCCATCACTGAAATGTACCCATGACTGAAATTACCCTGCATAGAGCAAATGATGTTTTACACAAGAACAAGGGAAATAAAAGGGAATAAAGAAACAGGCAAATATAGCTACCTCTTTCGGTCACTGAAAGAACTACGAAGTAAATAACGACCAAAGCCAACCGTTGGAAGCAGGTCTCGGCTCGGTTACGAGCAACAAAGTGATTAGCAGAAAGTAGCCCGTACAGTAAAGGTTTCCATACTGTAAAATGCTTTGAAACTATAACCGTTCCATTCTAAGTATTTATTATAACACTTTATCCTCATATCCATAAAAATTTTTTGTTGTTGAAATCGTCACAATGATAAACAAGCATTTAGCCCAGCACATTTAAATTTCATTAGATACGTTTGTATCTACGTGTAAATATGCTGCCATTTTTGTTGTAAAATATATTTAGATAAAAAGGCGAAAAAAATGAGGAGGAGAGCCTGGGTGCCTGTAAGTATGGAAACAGCAGCTGGTGAGTTTGCACTACATGTAGAGTGGTCCACTGCTGGCTGGACATGAACAAACATGTCCCCCGTGGTCCCCCTGACAGCAGCTGCAGCCTGCAGACACTCGCAGCTCTCCCACCTTCTACACATGAACTGGCTGGGCGGCCCTCTTCTCATCTGTATTATGCCTTCTTTTTCACAATAATAATAATAATAATTTCAAAGATAGTTTAAACACATGACATAAGTAAAAAATAAAAGGGAGTTAAACTTCACCATGAGTACAGCTAACATTTTACAAGAAACCTGGAAGATCTAAACGCATTCAAACTTGAAGATTATCATTACGGGTTAAAATTGCAGTTCTCAAATACCCGTTAATGATTAAGTATTATTGATGGATACACTGCTATAATGTAATTGTTAAACAATTATTGTTCGTTTCATTTCATATTTATAGCCTTTTGTAATTTGTGCAAGTGAAAGAGAGGTTTTGCTCGGACAAGTTTATGGTTCAAAAATTTGGCAAGATGTTTCAACATATAAAGCATTACACTATGGAAATCTAAAATGGAGATTCTCTTGGTTATTACATCAATGTCTTTTTTAAGTACACGTCAAATTATAAAGACGTCGGTTTGTTGTAAAACACGGAATTACAGTAACTTAGTTTTGCTATTACGTTCTCGGTTTTTAAATGACGGGAAAACGCAAAAGCCACTTAAAGTGCAAAGCGACAAAATAACAAAGGAGCTTCATTTCTGAACAGAAGTGAAGAAAAGCGCACAAAGCGCGTCAGTGACGGACAGCACCAAACAGGAGTACATTATATTCCCTTTTAATAAACATCACAATAAAACACGAGCACAGCAGTGCGCTGTGGCTCTTAACAACAGCGTATTTTAACACACGATTACATTTTCATACTTTTAAAATTTTTAAACTGCGCTCAACAAGTCATAACCGCGAAACCCAGAGCGTTTAAAAATACTGCAAAAATAACTCCAAAATCCCCAAACTCACCTCTAGCCCAATCGAAAATGGCGCCGAAACGAGAAAAAACTTCTTTAATTTCATTGTAAGCTCTTGCAAAGCTTTGTGGGAGCGGGGGCAATACAGCCTTCCATTCGGTTACAGTTTGGGGGGGGGTGTCGTATTCTGCAAGCCTCCGTCTGTCGTGGCACGTTTTAAAATAGGCAACTTTGAAAGCCAAGTTATTTACTTCAGTGTAAAACTTTCTTCGCACACAGCTGAACTAGTAATATTTGTTTGGTGGGGAGGAAGGGGGACCAGGACAACGTAAATCTACATTTGACAGAACTTGTCTAATATTTTCTAGTACCACGTCTTGATGACACTTGAGTGACAGGCATTATTTAGTGTGCTATATTAAGTGTGTTTTGTAGGACATAGCGGCAGTCTCCGAACAAACCCCCTTGTTTAAAGCCCGACCCCTCCCTCTTTTACTGCACCGCTGTGAATAACAGTTCAGTGTATCTGCTGTGAACCTGATAACAGCCAGCCAGCCCCCCCCCTCCCCCGCGAAAAAGCAGCTTCCAAAAGAAGGCAATGCCTTAACATGTACGACTGCTTAGCTCAACAAACACGTAAACGCAACTTTGCATGCAAATACAAAATTTAAAACACGTAGTTTGTTATATTGCACTACTTAAATTACATAAATACAGTTTAACGATGATAATTCTATCCAACACTCAAGTACAGAGTAAGCGAAAATACAGATGTATTTTTTTTTTGTAATATTATTTTGCCATCGTAATATCAAGAAGTGGAAACAGTGTATTACTGTGTTTACTTCACTTTTATTATAGGCTAACGCTCGAAGTAGACGATAATATGCGTCTCACAGCGCACAAATTAAATGTAGACATTTTTGCGGGATCTTTGCTGAGGTTGCTTATGCTACGGTCAACATCGCAAAACCCGAAAACAGACTATACATTTAAGTTGATATAGCAAGGTTTGCACGCTAATTTGCACGGTCACGCATGAGGTTTCGAAATCATGTCTATGCCAGTTGAAGCTCAATCGCTGCCCTTTCAGCGCCTACTGTATTTGCATCAGGTAGGTGTAGTGTTGCACGTGACCGGCAATCGTGTTTTCCTGCTATTGAGCTCAGAGAATTGCTTTTGCTAACAGAGGGTTGAATGATTCCAACTGACTTAACATACATTGTTAAAGTAGACCTTTTGCCAGTATTACGTACAAAAGGTGTCAGTAAATGCTTTGGTTTGTTATATAGTGTTTAATTTTTGTTTCACTGAAACGTTTTCCTGCAGTTCTCCTACACAGTTAAACATTTCCTTATTTATTGGCATGGATATTTGACTGGAATGTAATTTGATGTCACTTCTGTGGCAGTAGGTCACCCTAAACCTTTTTGTTGATGACTGATATAACACTACAGTTCAGGGACCTTTGTCATGTTTGTCATTGCTGTTGCTGTTTCATTTCATTTCCTTCCTCAGGTCAGTTGGGAGCCTAGTTTCAATTCATCGCATTGACAAACGAACCTCACGGTGGTGCATTTGTTCACCACTCTGTACTTCTGCCCTCAAAATCTCACACCATTTGTGTTGTTTTAAACAGCAGAAGCAGCAGTCTACTTCCCTTGAATTACAAACACAATCGCTTAAATTTGTCTCAATAAACAATATAATTCTTAAACTAATTGAATATTTTCTTATGCAGTTATGTGCATAGTGATAAACCTCTCCCCATCCTTGCTTTTGAAGGATTGAGCCTTTCAAAAATGCCTCTTTAATATCTTCTCATGACTATCACCTCTTACCAATTAACCTATTTACCTGTGAAATGTTTTAATCAGTTTTAACTTTTTTATGCTTTTCTTGTGCCTGTCCCAACTTTTTGTAATGTGTTGCAGCCATGAAATTCATAATAATCATTTATTTACAAAACGTAGTTGATCACTTTCAACTTTAAATATGTTGTCTCTGTGCTGTATTGTATTGAAATTATATCAAGAAGGATTTGTAAATCGTTGCATTTTGTTTTTATTTACATTTTACAAAAAGTACCAACTTTTTAAAATTTGGGGTTGTACATTGTTCTTCGGTGTTCAGTTCAGTATATCATTCTAAGCTATATACAGGTGTCTTGTCCGTTTTTAGACATACAGTGATCTTTGTAAGAAAAGCGTTAGTGGCAAGTTTAGTCGAAGTTTAGTGACAGCTTACCAGTAAAACAAAGGCTACCATTTTGCCTCGAAATAGGGCGGCTTTTCTCTGCATGAAGGGTGTGTAGAGAACAGTATGTGTAATGCTCTTACTGAACACTGTCAAAAGCAGGGGAGTTTGTAGCTATTGAAAAGATCAGGGCCTTAGTCAGGTTTCCCTGGGGCTTGTTTGTTGCTTTGCTATAAAATCCCTCTATTACAAGGCGAAAATATTCAGGGCTACGTTTATAATATTTGGGACTGAAGCCCCAAATGATCAGACCTAACAACGTCACTGATCAAAACAGACAGAATACAGCTGAAACCAATGGAATCTTATCCTTTAAACACAACTGGAAAACATGCCATGAGATCAGCCATTGGCATTACAGCACAACAGGTGTTTGAGTAAATGGTGTTCTGTTCAAAAACGTGATTAAAAGAACTTTTCACAATTTCTTGAATGTTTCAGATGAGTTTATATGCCAGTTTGTTTTGTACACTTCTTCAATGTATAATATGTAGGTGTATGGAAACTCAGAGTGATAATCGTGTTTGCCTTGTCGTTTGTCTTACTTTATGATCTTTTTTATATTTAAATGCAAGATTTTCAAAGGCAAATTTGGCTGGATTTTTAGGGGATTGTGGAATCCTGCTGAAGTATTTAAACCATGTTACCAGAATGTTTCAAGAGTGTATTGCCACAGCAGAGTTTCGGTTGACTGAGGTAGAGAGTGACCTCATATTCACCTTGCTGTGTAACTCATGGCCCTCATTAGAAAAGGAGAAAAAGAACACTGTCTTCAGCAGACAGGAAGGCTTGCACAGTGCATTACTGCATGTTATTTTGTTAAATATATTACACCGAGGGCAGAACAGTAATAACAAAGACAACTTGAATCTGATGAAAATTGAAAAATAATCTGCATGGCTATACACATGGCTATAATGGCTTTGTTTGTGATTCTAGATTAAATTGTCAAATGTAATTTCACTGCTTAATTTATTTTCTCTCAGGTTCTAACATATATGCAATTTAGACTATAGTACAATAGTAATTCATTATACAGCCAATGAGACTGTAGTAGAATTCGAAAGGATAAGATTCAGTTCAGTTCAATTTATTTTTATATTGCTTTCTTTTACAATTGTGCCTCAAAGTGCTTTACAGAAGAAATTGCAGATCTTACAGAAAAACAAAGTGAATAATTTGAGTTAAATGTACAAATATGAAGAAAGCCAGATAACAGTGGAGGAAATAAACCAAAAACTCCTCATTGTGGAGAAAAAAAAACCTCTTGGGGCCCAATGTTGACTGGCTGCCCAGCCCCTCCTGGCCATGCTAACATTACAGCAGGTTATGACTAAAACTATGAATGCAAATAGAGTCCTGCTTTGCTCCAGATGTTGAAGTAACTCTCAACAGGTTTATGGTGTCCTTTGGGCAAAGGCCTTATCCTGTAATGATTAAGAAAACAGAGGCAAGGGTTGAGTCTATTCACAGAAGGGTTAATTTGACAGCAGGGAGACAGTACAAGGGCTAAATTACATTCAGTACTGACAGGGGCTAAGGATCAACAAAACACTGACATAGATCTGCAACAACTGCCAAAGGACAAAGGAATAGGGAGGGCTTACATAAACGGAAGGTAGTGTGACATAGGTGAAAGTGATGACAGAATTAACCAAGAAACCTCAAGCGATAAAGAATGTGCACTTGGGGGGAAAAGGAAGAAACAGCAGCACCTAGTGGCCAAGGTGGGCCAGTACAGGTGCTGGACGTGACACATCCGAGGGGGTACATTAGGTATCATCGCGCTCAGATGGTGCCCAAGCGGGCACCAGGTACACATATGGAGAAAGAACGATTGCAGAGAAGTGTTAGTAAATAATATGAAAACTAGTAGTCCCACAGCAAAATATCACAATTATATTGGCATGCGCTAGCGGCATTAATTACAGTGAGCTATGGAGATTTTTATGGGAAGGCTAAATAAAAAAGTAGGCCTTTATTTGGGATTTAAAGATGAGACTGATTCGGCATTCCATACGTATCCAGACAGACTATTCCGTACACTAGAGGCTCTGTAACTAAAAGTTCTAGAGCTAATACTTTTATGTATGCGTGTAACAGAAATAAATTCTTTATTCTGGGATCACAGGGAATTATTTGGAGTGTTTGTATTAATCAACTTCGTTAGATATACTGGTGCATTGCCTTTGAGTGCCTTATATGTTAACAAGACAACTTTGAAATCGGTTCTGTACTTAACAGGAAGCCAGTGGAGTGACGACAGTATTAGACTTATATGGTCGTACTTTCTGCTTCTAGTGATAATTCTAGAGGCTGCATTTTGTATGCGCTGTAAAGTGTTTAGTGTGTGGTTTGTATATCCAGAGAGTAAAGCATTACAGTAATCTAACCCAGTGGTGCCCAACCACCGGTCTGTGGGTCATTTGGTACCGGGCCGCACAGAAATACTGATTAAAAAATATTTTATGGATTATCAGAGTCTAAGACTTTTTTATTTAGAAAAAAAACGATCATCTCGGTCACGTGATACGGTACATCAAAAATTAAGCCCACAAGCTAGCAAAAATTAGTAACAAACAAACGTTCATTAATTAATCGAATTGATAAATTGTATTTTTATGCAGTTTGTTTTTAGCTGTTTCTATACCGGTTCGTGAAAATATTGTTTTACATGAAACCGGTCCGTGGCGCAAAAAAGGTTGGGGACCGCTGATCTAACCGGCTATAAACAACAGCATACACATTTTTGTCAGTTTTTTTCTGAAGTAAGAAAACGGCGCCACCTAGCAATATTTCTCAGATGCAAGAAGCACACCTGTGAAACCTTATTAACACGAGAACCAACGGAGAGTTTTGAGTTTAGCAAGACACCTAAACTGCGCATTGAGTAGCTAATAGAGAAACAGAGGTCAGCAACATTGAGGGCTGAACTGAAAGCGCTTCTAGCAAGATCATTACCCCCAATCAACAAGATCTGTTTTATCGGTTTAGCGATGAAAATGACAATTTGCTAAGTCTTGAACATAATGTATTGTAACCATAACAGTTCTGTTGCTGCACAGCCCATTTTATTCATTTACGAGATTTTTTCCTCCATTATTACATGTTTTCAGCAAATTTATACGTGCAACGTACAGGACAAAACACTGGACTTTCTGGGCCTACTGTAGGGTTACCAGTATATGTAGTGTGTGGTATATATAATTTTGTTCTTTGTCCTCCTTTTTGACCTTCGGTGTCCTTTGGATATGCAGGTATCTGGTAATCCTAGTCTACTGTTGTTGGTCATTTTGTGGCAGTACGTATACCACTCGACTTTCGTATCGCTTTTAGTGTGGAATTTTAAAAACAGAAACAACATGAATCCAATTTATTATAATTTTTAAAGCAGATCCTGCACGTAGCCGAGTCAGATACGACTATTTTCTGGTCATGTAGTGCCTCCGTGTGGTGTTACGTTGTTTCATAAATTTTAAATTTAATCGGAAAAATACACCAATTACCAAAAAAATATAATAAAGATCAGAACGTTACATATGAAATACGATTTTGATATCATTGCAACTGTTAAATATATACCAATGGCCGGGCAAAGTTTAAATAGCAAGTATTTGTTTAATTTAGCATTAAAATACTCCATTTACAATTGTGCATTTAAGTACAGTACCGCCTCCTCGCTCAAGAAAACTACTTAACAGTATCGGTTTGGTACGCGCATGTGCGACCGGCATTGTTCGTTCGGAGAAATGCCCAGAGGAAGACCATTGTGACGTTATTGGTAACTGAATGTTTTCGTCAGGAAATAATTTAAACCGCGAATTTCATTTGTTGCTCAACTGCCTATCACAATAACCCGCCGGTAAAGTTGGCCTCGTTGATTGGGTTTACTTTGCATCAATCAGGTAGGCGAGCGGGAGAAGGGGCGGGTAGTTTGGTTGAGATGGGACTTCTGTATTGCAGGAGGTGGAGAGGTAAACAGTCAGTTGGAATGAGCTCTTCCAAAATATTTTATTTTGGTTTTATCGATGCATTGAGAAAAGTTTTCGGTAGACTGGACACCGAAGCGTCCTTAGAGTTTATGTAGGTTGGTCGCTTCTTTAGAAAATTATTAAATTACTTGGATACATACAGTTGCCATAATTAAATATAGAGCAGCAAAGTCGACTTTAAAACCTGCGTGGGTAGCTAGCAGTCACGCTAATTAGAGCTGTTTCTGCAGGTAGCCTGCTGAGTATCATTAGCTAATTTACTTTGTGGGGCTGTCTGCGGTTTTTTTCGCAGCGGGCTTTTCTCGCGGCCTTGATTAAACACGAATTATAATGTTACCACTGTTGCGCTTTCTGATTAAGGCTTTTTCATGCTAGAGCAAGCACGATTTGACACCAGTGTTTTAGGAGCTATTTGATGGGCGTATATGGACCATTCCCCTGTACAAAGTGACTGCGAATTTCAGGCAGTGAAGCCCTGTCGAGTTCAACACTTAAGAGCAGCGATATAAAAAATGTCCACATCAAGTGACATACTCGCCTACCGCATTTTTCTTATATGAAAAAACGTAAATCGAGGAAAATAGTTGCACCGAAGTTTCGGTTTAACAGCCGCTCGCTAGAAGATCCCGAGTACAACATAAACAATTCTACTATTTATTCGGCAGGCCGGAATTTTTAGTTTATTTTGAAAGAGGTCGCACATGTGATGACCAAAGTGGTCGCAAATAAACAAGATCGGAGTTATGTCGCAGGACAAAATGGAACTGGACTTCGATACGATGTCGTCGTTAGCCCAAAGCGACGGGCAGCTGAGACGGTCCAGCAGCGCTCCGATGATAAATGGTTTGAGGTTAGTACTTGTACTGGGTCTTGTTATGTTGTAATGTTTTTAGTTGTGGTGTAGTGGTTAGCGCTCTGGGATCTGTCCTTGGGCATTTGGGGTTCGAATCCCGGCCGCTGCGTTTATTCTGCATGTGGTGCTCCACCTCTTCCTCTCTGTGAGAAGTGTGAAGTGCTGAAACGCATGCTAGAGCAAATATCGAGGAGTTATCAGGGCCAGCAGTCTCTAAAGTCCAGGCTGAGATGGTAGTATAATACTCCCACATTTCTTCACCTGTTGAATGAATGATCTTTGTTGTCATTATACACAGTACAGTGAACTTTAGCGTGGCTTTCTCTTTGGTTGATTAGAGAAAAATAACTGAAATATCGGTTCCAACAGTGTAAATAAAAGTAATCAATATTATAAAAGAGTAACTGTTCATAGTGTGTGTGTGTGTGTGTGTGTGTGTGTGTGTGTGTGTGTATTAGAATCTGAATCTTAATCCAAATGCTGATTGTTCTATAAAGGGGTATTGG
>JABJVR010001083.1:7708-22944 GCA_025773905.1 Chitala chitala
TCCCTGTCAAACAGCACTGTAGACTGCTACAAAGGATCTCCCTGTCAAACAGCACTGTAGACTGCTACAAAGGATCTCCCTGTCAAACAGCACTGTAGACTGCTACAAAGGATCTTCCTGTCAAACAGCACTATATGGTCTGGCACCAACTTTCTTTATAAGCTAAAATGTTGAGGTATAACCTGGTTTACAATGATATGTCACAGACAGCACAGATCAAGAATGAAGTTACATAACATGATTTTCATTGTTCCAAGTGTTAGACCAGTGACTGGTAAATTAAACTTGTAGTTACTAATGTTTAGTTGCATACCTGATTACATGAGTGATGACTTGTCTGTGACTTGTTTATGGAATCAAAGGCATCTACCAGAGTTTAAATGTATGTATTTCATTTTTGCCATTTACAGGTGATGAAGTGTCAGCCATGCTGATATATTAAAACAGCAAAATCTCAGGCACTGGCAGCCTGTTTAGTATGCCTTTAAGAAAAAGGGATATTATTACATCTGGGTAGTTATGCGTCATGAACAGCTTTACACCAGGGGAGCATGAGATATCATTATGTCACCCTGGTGCAGTGTGAGATATTACGCCACGCTGGTGCAGTGTGAGATATTGCGTCACACTGGTGCAGTGTGAGATATTGCGCCACGTTGGTACAGTGTGAGATATTGTGTCATGCTTGTGCAGTGTGAGATGTTGCGCCACGCTGGTACAGTGTGAAATATTCAATTAAATTTATTTTTATATAGCGCCTTTCACAACAATGTGCCTCAAAGTACTTTACACAACAAATTAGAGATATTAAAGAATAAAGTGCAAAAATTAATAGGAATAGAACCAAAAACTCCACAGTGTGGAGGAAAAAAAACCTCTGTGGGCCCAAGGTTGACTGGCTGCCCAGCCCCTCCTGGGCATGCTAACAGAGTAGTGGTACTTATTGAGACAGAGAGTAGCTGTACTTATTGAGCCTTTGAATGTTAGTAGCACGATGATATAAATAACACAATTTATTCCTCCTGCTCCTGGTGTTGAAGCATATTGTGCCACACTGGCGTAGTGTGAGATATTGCACCACGCTAGTGCAGTGTGAGATGTCGTTGCATCACACTGCTGCAATGTGAGATGTCTTTGTATCACACTGCTGTAGTATGAGATGCCATTGCATCACACTGCTGTAGTATGAGATGCCATTGCATCACACTGCTGTAGTGTGAGATGTCGTTGCATCACACTGCTGCAGTGTGACATAGTGCCTAGCTTTTGCAATGTGAGATGGCATTACGTCATACTGGTGCTAACACAAAGGCATTTTTGCACTGGGAGTACAGTGTCCTAATTCAAATTTAACAGATTGGCACTGTGCAGAAGTGAAAAGATGCACTTTCTTTTATTTATGTTATTTGATTTTTTTTGCTGAGAAACATAAGATCAGCTTGTCTGCAGAGTGTATTTTGTAAATCTGTTCTTAGTTTTACTGCAGAGCTATTCTTTGAGGATCTGGTGAGGGTAGGTTCTTTGGATCAAGTGACAGTCTCATACACAGGATCATGATCATTCACCCATTAACCTAAACCCACAAAGTTCACAATGAGGACTGTTTTTAACCTGTAACCCCAGATCTGTAGGATGCTAGCGAGGGCAGCAGCATACTGGTTTTACTAACTAAAACAAGGAGCATTATTCATATCACAATCTATAAAATTCATTCAGCTACCTCTGTCGGGTCTCCTGCCCTAGATGAGTAAAAGCTGTGTTTGCTATCAATCTGAAGTGGAAGTCTTTGTGCATTACAAGTGCATGAAAAGTCAGTTATACAGGCCTTTGATCTCTGCTCTGCTGTGCTCTGAAGTCTCTGTGTATGTCCAGTCTTCTTTCAAATGCAGCACTTTGAAGCTTGACCCGTTCATCGAAGTAATAACTTTTAAAGAATGGTTCATTTTTCCTTTTATTGATTTCTCACGAGGTGTAGTTGGCGAAGCGGACAAACGTGTTCGTGTGTGTGTATGTGTGTGTGTGTGTGTGTGTGTGTGTGTGTGTGTGTGTGTCTGTGTCTGTGTGTGTGAGAAAACTGTATTGGTAGTTCTGTCTCAGTATTAGAAATACTGACATCTATCATCATTTGCAGGTACTATAATGTTCCAAAGTCCGATTTGTATGCGTAATTGATCTTTACAGGCATTTAACGTACCGGCATAAAAATGTCCTTTATCACAGTTTAAACATTGTAAAGAAGATATAATAAATTAAAATAACACAATCTAGGTATAATAATGACAATAGCACTGAATCTTTACATTATCTGGCAAAGATAGGAAACCTGTATAAAGTCTTCAGGCCCTTTGCTAAAACTGATGAAGGAAACAGCCTGCACGTTTCTTTGCAAGAAACATACATGCTTAGGTAAGTAAATGCCTTAAATCTTTAATTGATTCGACATTTGTATTGTATGTTAGGTGCATGCAGCATTTTACTTTGCTATGTGCTTTGCTGCCGCTGCTTCTCACTGCTTGGGCTGCGATCCTTTGTCTGTGTTTGGAAGCCGATTAATCCTGTTACACTGACGAGGCTGCTGAGCTTATGAGTGCCATTGTATTTGTGCTGGCCTGTTGAAATCCCCTGAGGAAATTAGGCTGGAGGTGTTCTCTGCTTTGGTGGGGCTGGTCTCCTTGGTTGGCAAAGGATAACATGACATCTACTTTTTAGTTGAGTTTGTTGTGCATAGGGCACGTTATGGGGACAACACATGGGGTTCTAATAATGTTCTTAAATATGAAACACTGTGTAAAACATTCAGCTCAATGTCAGTCTGCCTGATGTGCATTTAAATTACCTGTGAGAAGCTGGTCTTACAATCAGCAATGTGGAAACTGTGTTCAGCTGCCTGTATGTTTTCAGTTGGTAATAATTATTTATCCAGAAAGATTCAATTAAAGCAGCTTCTCTGAGTTGAAAGTGTATATGCTGGAGCAAAATACAAAATCCTGCAAGAGGTGATGGTACTGTGAGACTGCAATGAGGTCAGCTTTTAAAGTTTTCAACAGCAATAGTACATATTCCTCCTGTAGGGGGAGCTAAAGCTCAAATGTTTGCTCTCCTGCATAGCATATGGTAATAGCTGTTCACGTAAGTGTGAGTATATGGTGAGCACATTTTAATTAACATATTGTCTGAGTGTATAGAGACTTGCAGTATAATTGTATCATTGCATTTCTTACACCAATGTAGTGTTTTTTAGGGTAAGGTCTATTTTTTTTATTTTTGTTTTCATTGTAAATAAATGTGCATACTTTATTTTCTAAATTCACAATTTTCTCCTTATAAAATATTGTTGCTTCAGACCTAATGTCAGTACAATGACATTTTATCTCCTTAAAGTAAAAGACTATAATTTTCAGTTGGCAGAAAGTAGAACATGGAATATTTGGTGTATGTTTATTTAAAGTTCTGGGATAAAACAAGAGGCAGCCAATCAGATGGAAAAATGGAGGATGCTCTATTTTTATGGCCTGTAACATAAGCCAAAATTATTTTATTGACTTTGCTAACAAATAGGGGTGGTTAAGCTGTTCCACGACGGGAGAGGAACTCGGTTGGATCGCAGGGAACAGATTCTGTGTGGAGCCTGCTGGCCCTGAGAGCCACTTCAGGAGTGTCAATGAGCTGTCGTGGTGAATAGCCAGGCAGGGGTATGTGGGGGGTGTTGTTGGGGCAGGCATTTCGCTAAGCCCGCCCACTGCAGAGGCATGGAGAACAAACAGCGTGAGGCTTTAGGCCCCGGCTGCTACCGTCAGCAGGAGAGAGGTTCTAGGTTTGAGGAACAGTGGAGAATGGGGCCACGGAGCCTATTTGATCTCATACAGGTACTGTTTTGTGGCAATGTGGGCTCTTGCTGATTGTGTTGCGACTTTCTGCTTATGGCAAGCCAACAGAAGACAGGCCAGAGGAATTCTCCAGTGCCACTCTTGCTTCTCTTGTTTCTGCTGGCTAGAGACTAGAGGCTGGAAAGAGAGCACCGAGGGAAATGCGTTGCTCTTATTGAATGTGTACAAATTCAGATCCGAGTTCTGCTCAATGGATGCAGCTCTTTCAGAACACCCCCGCCCCTTTTGTGAATCACTATTTCTGAATTCAAATTCTCTGCTTTTTAGGGCATGTAACTGAATAGAGATAGTGTGGGTGTGTGTGCGTGTGTGTGTGCGTGTGTGCATGAATGCTTGCGTGCATTTACCAAATTCTTATAATTTACAAATTATTTTATAATTAAATTTTATAATATGCTTTACAACCATTCTGAGTAAAAGTACATATAATAAAAATGTAATAAAAAAGCATGTTTAAGAGATGCCTTTAGGCGTTTTTGGTCACTTGGTTTCCCTTACACAGTCTGGTCAACAAGAGCAATTCTTATGTTTTACACAGTTTTTGGATTACTCTTTTATTTCTTTTTTTACTCTCTCCTGTCTGTCATTCATTCCATGTCTCACTCCTGTCACACTGACTTTGTGGCGGTCATTCTCTCTCTCTGTCTGTCATACTCTGTCTTTCTCTCTTTGTCTGTCATACTCTGTCTTTCTCCCTCCATTGCACTCTGCCTTTCCCTCTCTGATGGCCATACTCCATCGCCCTGTCTCTGTCAGCCATACTCTGTTACCCTCTCTCTGTCGACCACACTCTGTCCCCTCTCTCTCTCAATCTCTCCTCTCCCTCCATAGCTGCCACTCATGCTTCTGCAGCGCCTTCCTGATTCCCTGATTTGCTCTTTGCTCTGTGGACATTTGCATAGTCTGTCCCACTTGTAAAACATCTGCTTCTCCTCTCCCTTGCTGTCCCATGCTATGAGCTCTGCCTTACTTGAGTCCTGCATTCGCATTCCATTCCTCTCTCTCTCACTCGCTCTGCCTCCTTCTCATACGATCTCCTCTCTCTCCCTCTCTCTCTCTCTCTCTCTCTCTCTCTCTCTCTCTCTCTCTCTCTCTCTCTCTCTCTCTCTCTCCCTTCCTGCCGGCTGCACCGCACGACTTTCCCTTCCTAGTGGTTCCTGCCGAGTGCCACAGAGCTGTCTCTCTGTAGAGCCGAGTTGGTTAGCGTAGAGGAACTGCCGGCTTTTCAGATTCCTGGACCAAAATTAAAACCAATAAGAGGTGACAGAATAAGAGGGAGAATAAGAGAGAAAAAGCCACAGTCGTCACTGAGGCAGTCAGACAGCGAAAAAGGAAAAAGCAGCCAAATCCAGGAGAGTGTTTTGGAAACCTATGTTTCTGTTTTACTCTTTTTATTTTTTTGCGACTGATATGATCTCATAGCCTGAGGTTGTGTACAGGAAGGCAGCGGGAGTTTAGGGTGCTGTTCTTCTCACAGCTGAGCAGCATTCCCATCGCCAGGGGTGATTAATAGCCGGCCACCAACCCACGTGCAGCTAGGAGAATCACAGACACTGAGGCATCGCTTCAGGCAGCCGGTCATGGCGTTTCCGTGGAAGTCCCGTCAACTGGAGCAGCAGCAGCGGCAGCACCACGCATAAGAGGAGGTGGGACACCAGGCTGCACCATTCTTTTTAGTGGGCAGGATTCGATAAGCTGGGCCGCTCTTAGGTTAGATTCACACTGCCTTTGGCTACGCTCTTTGGAGGACTTCTTTTGGGAGGTCCAGCGGCGTGCCTCAGGGACCTGTGATGGGGTCCTCCCCACCATGATTTGGCTCCTCCTCTGTGGAAATCCCCCCCGTTGAGCACCTGTGAGTCTTCAGGGCCCCCCTTCTCTTCTCGCAATGCACCCCTGCATCTCCCCTCGCCGCGCCTCTGGCTGGACCCCCTGGTTGTGGTCACTGACTCTGGGATGTATTGTGGGCTCGACCTGGAGCTCCCCCGCTGAGCCGGACGCTTCCCCTGCCCCGGGCCTTGCCCCTGCCGGGCCGCCACCCCCCAGCCTGCCCCATCTTTCTGGGGGTCGCCATCATCATTCGGCACCTGTCTCCATCTACCGCTCCCCTGCATCCCTCCGAGGTGGCCATGGTGAGTCCCTCCTTGATCCTACTGCCCTTAACCCCCCCACCACAAACGAACTCAGACCTCAACACATGTAGGGGGGAGGAGGGCTCGTTCTTGCTGCCCCATGGTTTCAGCGTAGGATCCCCCTTGCGCTCTGACAGCAGCCCCTGAGCTAATAACTGCTAATTGTAAAGTGGCTTCTTCAAAGCCATTAGGTGCGCAAACTGATTAGCCTTAGTAATGATTAGAGAAAATGAAAACTGCTAAGTGTTGTGGCGTTATGCAGCACAGGGGAGCTGGGCTGGGATTAGTTTAAGCACAAAAGCTGGTGTCAGGAGTGTTCGGCGGGCGCTATCCGAAGCTCTATCTGTATGTGCAGTTTAATTACTGGGAAGAGATAGGATTTCACTGGCTTCCTCATAAAACTTTTTTTTTGTAGCACTAGGGATTTGACAAGTTTTCAACACTTTTGCAATAATTGGGAGCCCCTAAACCTCCCCAGGGGATGTGAAAATAATTTATTCCATTATGTGGAGAGACATGATACAAGCTAAAAAAAAAAATCATTCAGTTTGGCCATTTCTGCTCCTGCGGTTCAACGTGGATTATTCCATTTTTTTTTGTGTCTGACTCTTTGTAGCTCTGTGAGGAGTGAAGGGGGGAGATTCCAGAGCAGGGTCTCCTTCACGCAGCACCGTCTCTTCAGTAACATCACACTCACATCTGATTTTCGTCTTCGGGAGCTCGGTGCCACGCAAACACTGCTTTTGCTTACCGTTAAACTCTTACACTACTCCAGTTTTTGTGTAACACAGGAAATCCAGCCAGAGTTTGTATAATTATTTTCTTATTTAAATAAATCAGAACTCAGCCATATCATTGTGGTTTACATAGCTTCTTCACTCATCCTTGCTAGATCCAAAACATTTTTTTTTTACTTTCTAGTACTCTAGTACTGTTTATTTCTAGGAAATATTTTGTTTGAAACATTTGAAAATATCATTTATTAAACAAAAATGTAATTTGTAGCTCAGAAGAAATGGAGTTTCAACTTGACAGCTCGGATTTATTTGAAGTTCCAAGTTTAATAATAATAAAAAGCTCCAGTAAATTAGAATGCTTTAATTGAGGGTTTATTGGGTTTATGTCTGTTAACGCAACACATCTATCTGTACTGGAGTCCTAAGACAGCAACAGAGGAGGGTGCTTATACCATTTTACTTATTTGATTTCAGTTCTCATTTCCACAAAGGCCTGGTGTCTCACAGGCATGTGGATTGATTGCCGTGTGTCAGTATCCATTACGCCAGGTTTCATCTTCTTGCCAAATGCTGTCACTTTGGCAGCCTTTTGTCAAACCTGTGGGGAAGGCATCTCGAACGCTGTCATGTGTGTTGAGGAATATATTATGGGTAGAAATTGAGAGTGGATCTAACTTTGTTGCCCTCAAACTGCATGGCTAGTGAGGAATGGGGGGGGGGGTAATGGGAATTTTACATTTTACAACTTCCAATAAGTGTCATGCATTCTGTAATTATTCATCCATGTTTGTATCATTTATAAAATAAAATACATCAGAAATTGAGTTGATATATATTTGAGGACTTGAGGAGAAAGAATGATTACTAGCAGCAGTTGAACTAAAGGCTAATGTAATAATGTCTCTTTAGCAAGATGACTGCTGTTAAAGAGTTTGAGCAGCATGAGCATGAAGGCCACGCAGCAGAGGTGCCCAGGAGTGGCGTTTGCTCACCTACAGCTGATCTGCACTGTTCCCTCAGCTGATCTGCACTGTTCCCTCAGCTGATCTGCGCTGTTCCCTCAGCTGATCTGCACTGTTCCCTCAGCTGATCTGCACTGTTCCCTCAGCTGATCTGCATTTTTTTCCTCAGCTGATCTGCACTGTTCCCTTTTTCCTCACCCCTTTGTAACAGCTGTGACCATTCGTTGTGACATTTCAGCACACACCATGCTGTTTCTCACCCCAAGGTGGGTCACTGGGTCACAGCATGGGGTCACACCTCTGTACACGAATGACCACATGTGCCAAGCCATTTTCCTCTCAGAAAAGTGCTTCAGCCAAGCCATGTCAGGTACAAGCTGTGACATAGACCCAGTGGCTCTTGAATCCCCCTGAGGTTCTCCACTGAGCAGTTTGAAGCATCAGAGGAAAATGTGATGATGTTAAGTTCAAAGTTAAATACGTATCCAAAACCTTCATCTTTGATGCTTTTGCTGTGCACATAGATTGATCATTGTGACAATTATCAGTGTGTAAATGGGTGAACTTTTCAATGAGAATGTCAGGAAACCAAACGTATTCCCAGTTACAACAGGCTGTTCCGTATCTCATATAGTTCTATCACACATTATCGTGTAATTATAGTTATTCGCAGGTCAAGCCATTGATGGCTACGGTTCAGAGTGTTTCTTCTTTCTGCACTGTGAATCAGTTAGTCTGACATTAATCACGTAGAGTAGTATCTTTTTTAATCTGTGAGATATAAGACCTTTGTCTCACCAGCTAGTGCTTTTAAGGACAGTTAAGCTGTCATCCTGTCAGTCATCCCACTGGGTAATATGCTGCATGTCAAACAGCATCCAATGTCCTAGCTGATTGGCTGTTACCATCCTGCAAGGCGGTCTGGCTTTCCTGTCTGTGGCTGTTAAATAAGATTGGAGCCAGTTAATATTATTTGCCTTTTGTACAAGACCCTCCTAGCAGGAAAGTGATGTGTTTTTCATGATAGGGACTCTGTCGTTCTTGCAGAACTCTTCCAGGGTGTTTCACCATCTTCACGTACCACTGTAGCCTGTCATGCACTGTTTCTGGGCTTCAGCGTAGGGCTTAGAAAACCGTTATGATACAGGATTGGTTAGTCACTGTGGAGCTCCTACGAAGGCTGTCATCATTGCTGCATAAAAGTTAAAATGTATAATATGTCACCGATTTAGTCCCCGGGGACCCTGCTGGGGTACCTTTGAGCCTTCAGCTGTGACACTGTGACGTGTGTTTGTGAACGTGGATGCAGAAATAACCTCTTTAAGTCTGCCGACCCTCTGCAGATATGTGTGCCACTTGACAGTGATGTAATCACTTTGACTGTCTGAAGAAAACTGGTTCTGCGTTCCTGCCCCCGTGCGCACTTCTCCGTCCTTGTCTACTGTGTCTGATTTTCGTTCTCACGTCAGCGTATTTACAGACCGCAGTCTCTCACTTCGGTTTCCGTATTTTGTTTCTCTTCTAAATGAAAGCGTTCACATACCTGCCACCGTAAGAATGTCTTTGATGTGTTCAGTCTTCCAGCCCATGAGTGGCTGATAAGGAGGGCTACAGAAGTACTGAAAATATTTCAGGACAAGTCATTGTCTGTTCCTCTCTCTTGCCTTCGTTTATTTATTTTTCTTCCAGAGCTGTAGTCCGTTGAGGACCATTAATCTGACTTGCCATACATGCTTGTGTAATTTTTATTTTTTTTTTGACCGCATCTTGTAATTTACTGATGTAATATTAATGTGTTTAACTAATTGTGTTTGTTTGCTACATCTTTAAACTAGCTGATCAATCAGATGAAGGAAATGCAGAACTAAAATTTCTGCTGTTTAATTTTGTCATTAGTTTCACAATTTTTCAGCCTTCCTTCTCTACAATGTGTCTTTGTTAATGCTTTCATATTCTTCTTTAGGATTATGTAAAGTTCTGTGCATTTATAATTTTTTAGTTTTCCTTCCTGCTTTTTGTAGGCTTTTGTTAACTCTCAACCCACGGTTCTGTTATAATTTAATACAATCTTTTTTTCACTTCGTACTGTTCAAGGGATGTGCATGTTTGGGGGTTACTCAATTATCTAAGCAACATTCAAAATGTGAAAAAAAACAGTCACATGCGTGTTGCCTAGAGACAGGTGTGGAGAACAACAAGATCCTGAGCCGGGGCAGCTGATTCAGCAGTCCACAGTACAATCCAGATCTCTCCAATTATCCTAGCCCTCGTTAGTTGACTCAACATATAGGAACCTGACTAACCCAACAGAACGTCCTCGTATTTTGTAGCGAATTTAAATGAAGTAGCGATGTAACAATAATGCTCATATTCGAATAATTAGCTAAGATAACTTTACCCTAATAAAGTGATTACCTGACAAAATTGTTTCTTTATTAATGGGAGTTTCAGTTATATTATGCACAGTACTACGTATTAAGTAAATATGAGAATGTGAGAATGTATAGGGTTATGTTTTTGTTGTGACCCTGAATTTAGTTTTTTTTTTTTTTCTTTGGTGATCCTACTGGTTAAAAAAAAATACCTTCAGCAGTTACTGAATCATATAGGAATTCCTATTTTCTTTTGCTTTAATAGCTATTAAGTTTTAAAGAGCCCAGGTCTCTAGATTGTTAAATGTAATTTACTGTTTATAATACAGCGGTCAGTTAAGCAGCATCCCATGGCTTTGAGTTTGGTTTTCCTGTCACTGTTTAATACCTGACGCTGAGCATTAAGACAGTGAAATGAGAGATGTAAGGTGATAGGGTTTTACATAAAGAGCAGATATAAAAGGTTGATGAAGTCTTATTGGATTTTTATTTCTTGCCCTAAACTGTCAGTCCTACATATTGAAGTACGGAAGCAGTAGGAAGTCTGTATTTATAAAATACAATACAGTTTTTTTACTTAAAGAAAACGTGTAGTGGAATGCTCTTTGCAGCACAAGGTTAGTAAACATACAGAGGAATCAAGTGTGTTGTTTCAAAAGAACACAAGCAGAATGTCAGGTCATTTTGGCTCTTTGGGTCTGATTTGTGCATCGCTGTATCAGGTACCGTTTGTTTCCCTCTGAGGCAGGGCACTGTCCCGCGCGGCTGAAGGTCCACGTGACACTACCTGTCATTCTAAAGCAAAGTGTTGTTTGATTTGAGACCTTACTATATTCAGCAGGTCTATATAAAGCGAGTGCCGTACAGCTTTGAACTCACGTGTGTGTCGTCCTCAGTTTTACCACCGTACACCGACATGTACCTCTCCATATCCCAGTGAAGTGTCCTGCAGCATTTCCTTACCACACCATGCAGTAACTGCACCGAGCTCTTCGTCCTCTGTTTCACCCTGAACAAACACATTCTTGCTTCGAGTGGCTCACCCCGTTATCCTCTGGGTACACTGAGGGATTAAACGGGAGATCAGAAAGAAGTCTAATTCCCCCGACACGAACATACCCTGGAATCCACACCAGCTTCTATCAGTCACCTCCAGCCTATTTTGATGGTATTGAACTGGAGTATCTGTTCCATTTGCTGGCGTGACCACTGGGAGCCAAGTCATAAATGGACTTTAATGAGGCTAAATTCATCCAGCACTGGCTTCCCTGAGCAGCTGATTTAACACATGGCTGGAACAGATTTTGGTTTTTGTACAGTATGTTGTAAGGACCAGCAGTGGAAACCGTTCAAAACTGGAGTGTTTAGCATGTGTTTAGGAAACAAGCATTTACAATTAGCCTGAATGAAGCTTTGCCCACCTGCTAATCTGTTACTTTTTTCTCTAAATTAATGAGCTACATCAGTCAAAACACAGCCACAGGAAACATGGGGATGGGAAAAAAATGTTTTCTGCCAGTATTTACAACTTTTGTATATATTTACATTTTTTAATTACATTTTAGATCAATGTCCCCCAATATGCGCTTATTCCTCCTAATACTTTTTCCAATAATTGTATTAATTGTGTAGGAAAAAAGTGTTTTAACAGTACTAGTAATGGCGTATAGGCATTTAATGTTGGCTATAAAATGCACATCCGTGGTATTTGTACTGCAGTATGTGGCATGGTGCTTGGTGCGGCAGATAAGAGGGCACGTAAACAGATCTTAGACTTCCTCATAGTCCATTAAAACCTTGGTGAGTATTCTCCTGTATGGTGATGACCAGTTATACGGGAGCCGCAGAGCAAGTCATGTAATTATCTTAATCATCATCGATTAACTGTGTCGTGAACCAGCTGCATTCAGTCTGAAGTAACTGACAGGTATCCTGTAAGGGAATCAGCTGTAATAAGAAAATACAATAAGAAGCCAAGTAAAGACTACTTTTTAGGCAATATTCCCACTGATGCAACAGGCACTTTGCCTTCCATTATGAATAGCGATTATTATAAAAAAAAAAAAAACGTGTAATCCACCTAATCTGTTTAGCCTGAAAATCCAGTTTAAGTGCAGAAGTGTGTATGCATAAAATTGGTAATATACAGCATCTGGACATTAATATCAGACATTAGCAATGCAATGTGATAATTACAATGGACAATAGGAAGGGCAGCAATTAAAAACTTAACCCAAAGGTTTGCTGGTAAAACTACTTTTCTCACTCCATGCAAGGGACTACAAATGTTTCAGTGTTAGCCACATTAATCTGTCGACTAACCAATGAGACAATGGGTAGATAATTATAATCACCATATCGCTGTACTATACAGACAAGACAATATGGTGAGAGGCCAATGAAGCCAAATTTTTTGAGGAAAAAGTTTGGAAAAGCAGAAAGTGTTCTTGTTGAAGTAATGCACCTTGTTCTCAGACTGGTCATCTTGAGCCATGATGCATTCTGTGCCACTGTGCTGCCTCCTGACACTTTATTAATCCACAGCACAATGGTGTTCAATTGCTGGTGTGAATTCTTCCAAATAAATGCAGGTGGGAAGGGATTAAAAGCTGTCATCACTGCTAAACGCTTGAATTGAGGCGGCCTCTTTCATTCTCACCTCCAGAATGCATTTCATTTTGGGTCGGCTGGATCCCGGCTGTGTACCACCCCTCATCTCATCTCATCTCATCTCGGGTTTCTTCTTCCTTTATCTCTTTCCCCCTGCACCATCACCACCACTGCAGCTGAGGCAAATCTTCTAGTTCTATGCAGGGAATTTCTTTCCGCAGTGGGTGAAGATTGGAACCTATCTCCTGGATCCATGTGGCACAGTTTCCTGTGTGGATTCCAGGCTGTTGGATAAATGTTCCCAGCTCTAACTGGGGTAGTGGTCAGATGGCTTCCTGCTAGTCTTCAATCTGGGATGGTGAGGATAAGGAATTTGATCAAAGGCACATTTCTGGTTAACATATTTTTGTTACTGTTACTGGTATGCTGCCAAAACGTTTGCACTTAGTTACATACGTGCCCAGGTTTTGCCACACGAGGTGTGATTTTGTGGGTTTGGCAAGCTTGTGTGTCTTGGTTAAAATTAATGGTTTTGCTCTTCTGTTAGCTTCACATCTGACTAAATCTATTTCTGGAACTGTTTTTGAAAGGCTTTTGAAATTAAATATTTATTAATTTATTGCATTAAAATGTGTCTTCTCATATTCATTCTTTCATTTCCCAACTGCATATCCTAGACAGAGTTGCATGTGGACCAGAGTCTATACCAGGTAACAATGGTTCAAGGTACACCCTGCACACACACACACGCACACACACGCACACACACACACATACATGCATGCACTGGGTGATATGACCAAAAATATTTGTTTTTAAAGATCATCTATCTCTCAAAGTGAATACATAAATTATTTCAAGCTATACATAAATGACATTACTTAAGACAAGAAAAATGAACAATTCACAATTAAAATTAAAGAAATTAAAGCACTTAGTAAATTAAATTACCATGGTAAAAGTGTGCATGTTTTTCGAGTAGTGAAAATAAAATAGTGCAAGTACCACGTTGCTGCCAGCAATATACATCTTGCATATTGGATTTCTGTAGCTGTCAGCTTGTACAATTTTACTGTACATTTGTATGGTTAAACTGCATTTACATTGGAGTCCATACAGGCGTTTTTGTATGGACAAAAGCAATATGTAAGGAAGTTTGCCATTGCTTCTTCAGTGTGATCAGCCAGAAGCAAACATGATTTCTGTATGGAGAAGTAATTCTCCATGGGACAGGTAGCAAATTTGTGGCATCTGAGTGTTTGCATCACGTGTGAATCTGTATCTGGCAAGAATGCAAAATAACTTTAAACATTATTGCTCTGCCTTTCATTCTTAAAGTTGCCATGGTTTTTGTTTTATTTTAAAAGAAGACACGTTTTTTCTGTACTCGATAAAAATCTTCAAATGTTATACGGTGAAACGCCTAATGACACTCCCCTTTCATTAGTGAAGACCAAGGAAATAATTATGAAAAAAAAACTACATATTACAAATTAAAGGTGGCCTGGTGGCTCAATGGGTAGAACATCAGGCTGGAATGCAAAAGTCTCCTAGCTGAAGTCCCCACCCAGCCACCAGGCGTGTCCCTGAGCAAGACACCCTGTGCTACTTAGTGTAACATGTATGTGAAATGTTGTAAGACGCTTTGTATAAAAGCATAATAATAATTGAAGGAAGTTCAGCAATGGCTGGGCTCTTTAGATAAGTGTTTCCCTTGTTTGTAAGATAAGATCCTGACTTTTTTGTCACAAAAATGTACTGTTGAATGAAGAAGTTAAAACTTGTCTTTCCCACAAATGTCATGAATATATTTAACTGTATGTATAGTATAAATACTGCCAAGGTAGAAATCTCCATTTTTCAGGACAAGAGTCTTAAGTATTTAGTTCAGGGGATTAATCTTCTTATCTGATAATTCTGAGCAGACTCTGTTGGCATGGGTTCAAGCCCTGGCAGCCTTGGCCCTTCACACATGTGATTTTTCTGTTAAGGGAGATCACTTTTAAAGTTTGAAAAAATAGCTGTGTGTGTATATAGTCAATGATGTGTCTGAACGTAAATGTATAATGTGACCAAGAACTAAAGCATACATATTTATTTATAAATTTATTTTTACAGTCATGGCAGCAGGAATCCTAACAGCCTTTCTTCAGGTTAACATGACCTGTGACCTGGCACGCTTTGACCTCAGGCCCTCGGGTGATGTGCTGCAGTCAGTCAAACCTGCAACATGGTCTTGCAAACAATACAGCAGAAATATCAGACTGCCCTTAAACATGACCGTGTTCTGCTCAGCATGCCAGTTACTGCTATCAGTCCCACAACAGATATTTTTAAATACTTTTTTACACTGATTGAGTGTCCAGTGCTAAAATAAACAACTTCAGTGGCTGTTGTTGGATTTCAGTGTTAATACTGAGTTGTGATTATTACTTACTCTCATTTTTGTATTCTGGTGTGATTTGACAGCGAGTTATTTCCAACACGTGCATGTCTGTACAGCACACTTGTAGTTAGCATTGCTGTTCAGTGACAGTGT
>JABJVR010001083.1:23044-51514 GCA_025773905.1 Chitala chitala
TTGACAGCGAGTTATTTCCAACACGTGCATGTCTGTACAGCACACTTGTAGTTAGCATTGCTGTTCAGTGACAGTGTAATTTGGCCATGTAAGGGTTGGCACCGTTTTGTAAGAACAGCTACAGTTCCTTGTAAAGGCTAGACCTTCAGGGCTTTAGCAGGTATGGTTTTTCATTGTATCTGGTTTGATGTGTGATATCCAAACCACTTCCAGACATTTTAGGGTGTTACCAGTTTTCAGAATTAACTCATCAGCCATTTTTTTTCAGAGGTAATCACATTATAAATGTCTACAACTTAACATGGGGAGGGTTAACATTGCAACATACGTCATGATTGGCTGTTGTGCTGATCTCTGTACTGCATGGGAGGCCACAATCCTAGTCCATTTAGTCTGAAGGGAGAAAAAAACTTTTATATAACATTATACCCATAGGCATTTTTTGTTACGGTATTTATCATTATCATTTTATCATCCAGCGCTAACACCCATACACACGTGCACACACACACACACACACACACACACACACACACACACACAACATCACGAAGACCACCTGAGTACTGAGTACTAACCACCACCAGTACCTTCAAACAACACACGGCACAGGTGAAAACCCTAAACCAATTATGCAAATCGAAAAATTGAGTAATTAGGGGGCGGAGCCTCAAACAAGGTGAAGCAATGTACCCCAAAGGCACCTGCTGTGGCACTTGCAATTATTTGTGACCTGAACGAATAAACCTTTGAATTTTTACGCAACGCTGAAGGGAAAAAAACATTTATCCAACGCCAAAAAAAGTCATTTACTGTGCTTTAACCAGTCGCAGCTGTAAGCCAGGGAGAATGCCTTAAGCAGCACTTACAAGGATATTTAATGTTAAATAATGTGTAAGTTGTCTCAGGGATGAATGATGTGCCTTTGAATCCTGAAATAATCCAGTTGATTTTTTCTGCTTAAGCAAAAGCCAGAGGGAGACGTATACAACATGACAACAATGACGAGGGCGCGTCAGATTGTCATTAAACTGTCAATCATGACCATGACTTGGCTATGAGAGGTAGGGGCAGCATTCACTAAATAGACTAATAAAAATGTTTACAAGTAAAGAAAAACAGAGACGAGTGTAATAAGGACTCTTTGGCATTTGTTGCTTTAAATCACACCAGTGGAGTAATGCTCAACCTAACGATCTTAGCATTTTATTTCTTCTGAATGAACTTGCATCGATAATGGCAGCGGGCCTTCCCAGGAGGGTTCGTTTCGGTGTACCTTTGACACCTGCATTTGCATGTCTAATTGTTTCTTTTCGCTAAGGAGTATCCAGATGTATTTTACTCTGGTAAAAATCACTGTACCTTTATTTCCCGAGCAGTGCTTTTCCACAGTAAGTGAGACTGCCGCAATCTAATTGTCCGAGTTATAACGGAAAAAACGAATGCGTAACCTAATGGCCAACCTAATCAGAGAGTTCGGCGATCAGCTTGCTCTGTGGCTTTCTTGTCCGCATCTTCCATCTTGCTGCATTTTAAAACGCCGGGTGTGTAGCGTGGGCCTGGCTAACAGTCTGGCTGCGGCTTCAGTTTTAAATGCATCTTGCACAAACTAGTCTGAATGAACAAGATCTGCATATTGCTTTGGCCATATGCCAACGCAAGGGCCCATCACGATAAACGGCAGCGCATTCATCTGCGTCGTCATTGACAACGGAACCATCGCAAACCTTAAGACTGTCCATAATAAATGTACGCATTGTCAGTGTTAGAATTCCTCACAGCAAACACAGGAGGCTGGTGAGCACCACTTACAAACGCCCTTTAAAGCCGTCCGAGGAGCCCACTTGTCACGTTAAAAACGTCATGACGAGGGACATCGCGGCAGCTAAACACACAAGCAGGAGCGTGTCCTAACGAGCGGCGCTGTTTAAGAAGTGTCTGCTGAAATATTGCACACGTTAACACCGTGTCATGCGATCCGTCTTGTTCGGGCCGGCCAGGGAGCGGAGATAGTGACCCATCAATCGAGGGGTACGGCCTGCGGGCCGCAGAGTCCCGGGAGGTTCTCAGGGACACCGTGGATGTCAGCACCGGAGGGTAGGAGAATCTCCAAATGAGCCGCTAATGGTCCTTCACTCTCTGTGGGCTCATGTCCAAATTCAACTGACCTTGAGTCAAGGCCCTAAAAGGCATCAGGCACCCTCTCTAAAGCTGCGAAAAAGACAAAAAACCCCCACACAAAGCATCCTGTGGCTCACAAACACAGCCGGAGTCTTCTTCAGGCTTTCGTGTCCCGATTTAAATTGTTGGACCTTCAGAACTCTTTGAAGAGAAGTAATGGAGGAACATGGCGAACGCGTACGCTGGCGGAAGAGACTCAACGGCGATAAGAGAGAGAACTCCAGTGCCTGGCACTTGGCCCACTCAGAGAAACATAACTGAGAACTGCACACTTATTTAATTCGTTATTGATTTATCATTCTGCTACTTTATTGCAGATGACTGATTCACTGGCTTGTAACAGAGTTATGGAAGGGGCTTGCTGCGTTCAGTGGAACACGGATGCTATTCCTGTGGCCTTCTTCCTTGTGATAAAACAGTTAATTAGATTAAGTATTATTACCTGAACTTCACGCTTTAAGGGTTATCTGGTGCATAGCTTTTAATTGCTTTAACATAAACAGACGACCACGTGCCAGGCATGCGTGCGGAATGGTGAGGACCCCCCCCCGCTCCCCCCCGACTGGAGAGGAGCACGGCGATTGCGACATCAGGGGCGTATTCGCCTTATGGATGTGTGCGTTTCTCGGGGCTCAGGGGGAGTATCTGTCTAAGTGCGGCTCTTCAAGGATCAAATTAGCCTTTTGATCTGCTAATCAATCTCCGAAGGACAGACAGAATTAACGGGCCCACTTTCCACTTGCAGTCGTGACAGAAATACATTACTGAGGCCACTTAAAGCGCAAGTTTCCAGAAGGTTCTCCACTTCTGTCTTTTTGCCTACAAAAACACCGCTGCAAACTTCATGGCGGCACTGGAGGTACACTGGTGATGGTGAAGATGATAAACTAAAATGAAGAGATGAAAAGGAACGTATGTACCTGGCATCTCCGTAGTGGGAGCCACACAGCCGTTACCAGCCATGTTTTGGGAGTTCTTCAATGCCTTTTTTTTTTACTTAGAAAAGTCATTGTCATAATACAAGTCTTAATTAAGAAGCATGCATGCAAATAAGGTAAATTTTCAAATAGAACGAGGGACACAGATGGTGCTGCCATGACGGTAAAGATTACATAACCCCCTGCAATAAACAAAAATGTGTTTTGTGGATATTAAACGAAAGTGGTTTGAGTCTTGTAAACACTGACTTGGTCAGAAAGTAGGTCAGAGCAACAGCAGGCAGTGAGGTGACTATTTAAGAACATAAATTAGAACATGCTAATAAGCATTTCTGAGCTGTCTTAACAAAGCAGCTGTCTGAACTAATTAGACACAGAGGGAAACGGGTCTTGAGTTTTCATAGTTAGTGTTCTTAAATTCTGAACATTCAGAATAATAATAACAATTAATGAACTGAATCATATTTCTGTAATACCCCTGACTACATCAGTAACAAACGGTGCACTCAAAACGAACTTTAAGCTGAAACTGTACTCATTTTAAAAACTCATTGTGATATTCCTTTATGATAACTCCAACATCAATTTGAGTTACTATTTTTAAAATTATATCACAGCTTTGAGGGATTGTAGAGGTTTAAAAACGGATGTTTGGAAGATGTAAGATGTAACCTTCTCAGGTTCTTATTTTGAATAAAATGATTTCGATGATAATTTAGATAAAGGCTTTTCAGGAAAAACCAGGGTGCTACTGGTTTGCAACTGCTTGAAGTAAAAATAAAACAATCAAAGCAAACAAGAAACACGAAGTCCGCTGCTTTTATCTTCTCAGCGTACGTCAGACAACATAGCACGTCCCAACGACGACGAGCCCTCCCCAGAGCGTATCCCAATGTCTGACCCCCAGTACACATTTTGACAGACAAAACCCTGAGAAAAATGATATTATTGTATCACAACAGACAGCGTCTCTGTGACGGATAGCTGATGTGAGATTAGGCACTCTGGGAAATCTCTGGGAGGTGGATAAATCAAAAGATTATTAATTAGGTGGCACGCCTATCGCCGATAACGCATTAGTGAATTGCATTAGCGCCAGTAGAGTCTGAGGTCATGCATTATCTGCAGAAATTTGACGAAACTCACAAGGTTATGGTAATACACTAAACTGCAGCTTTTGCCGCTGTAGCCCCAGAAACACAGCTGTGAGCACAAACTAATTTTATATAAACAGCTTTCTGAACAGGAGCAGAAAGTAAAATAACACAGAAGTGTCTCCTACTAAATCCTGAAGTGTGAACAGTGAATTTGGTTAAAAAAGAATTAAAAACAAAACACTGATGTGTTTTTGCACAAAGAATAGAATTATCCATGTCTGTCCCACGTGTAAAAACAAAAGGAAATACCTGTACAAATAGCATATCATTTCAGTTTGAAATAACGCATGTGCCTGAAAAGGTCAGAACCACGTCCCATGTGTTTTTTAATCTTTATCACACATAAAAAATGCTACACAGCAAAACTGGCAGTGCTAGTTTAACACTGAGTATGTTTATTTCAGCTCCAGCAGTGTGAAACTGAAACGTATGAAGGAATATAGGAAAAGCAAACTTATGTCCACTGAGGACTGAGGAATTCTAACTTCTTCAGCAGAGTGAAAGAGTGTTTGGAACCATCACTGACACAGCATACACTCGGTGGGAGGGGCACTGTCAGACTTCAACACCGCAGACAGCTCAGAGGACCGGAACTGTCAGGTCCCCCCACAACCTCACTGCCCACCCCCTTCCCCCACATCGCCCTCGCTCTCTCCCCCTCTCGCCTCGCTGTCAGTGGCAGACCGTAACATGAGCGAGGCCTCCGTGTTAATTCCACAAGTGTTCAGGAAGGATCATCAGTTAAGACCTTCCATCAGGTCCCAATTAACATAAGGATAAGAGGGATTTTGATGCATTCTGCTCGTTTTTTATAGAATCTCAATTACCATTTATATTTGTGATGCTGACTCAAGTTTGTATTGCAGATTGGACCCACAGGTGACAAATTAAATCCAGTGCGGCTTGCAGTTTTAAAATGAAACGCCTTTATTCTGAACCAAAACCTATGAGGTGGAATAATTGAGTTCCAGCTGATACAACACTCAGGATTTGAGGTTTCCGTGTGGGGCTTTCGCAAGCACAGTGAACCCAAGTCCTGCCGACCACTAAAGGCCTTCTGCTTAACTGGACTGAAACCTCGCTGACGAAGGCGATGGTGTGCTCATCCTTTAAGGAAACCAGATTCGCTACAATGATTTACATCCAGCAAGCCACGAGAGCGACAAAGAACCGTGAGGGAGAAGCTTCAGCCCATCCGCCTGACAAACAGGAAGCACCAACCTGCTCCACAGGCACAAAACTAAAGCAGATATCAAACGCGCTGTTGCCCACCTTTATTAGAGCGGACTCGATAATCTCAAGCCGAGACTCTTGGCGAAGTGTTTTATCGCACCTTCTCGACAGAGCTTCTCCACAGCAATTTGACTCTTTCGCTCTCGCGCTTCCCAAGAAATTTCCGGATCCAGCTGCAGAGATGGCTGCGTTGGGGCAAGGGCCGCTCGGCAGATCCTGTCCTCCTGCCAGCAGCCCCGCACCGAGACGAGGCCAGATGGCGGCCGGCGTCCAGCGGGGGCCCTGTCAGGTGCCGACTAGAATTCTCAATTAGGCAAGAGAGCGAGAGAGGAAAAATCTGCAGCCCCTTCAACAGCCTGGCTCAGACCCCCCCCCCCGCCTGCCCTCGAAGCATCAGGGTCCATAGACATGAGGGTTGGGGGAGGACACGGCAGTACACAGCTCCACCGACGTTTCGGAGACTTCCTTAGGAGAACAGCACTTGAAATGTTAGTGCGTTATTGTCTGTCTCTGCTCTTTCATAAAGCTGGAAATTAGGGAGGGAAGTGGGGCAGGCCAGGCCCTCGTTAGCTTGTGAAAAATATTAAATTATTAAAATCAGGGCTGGTGAGACGCTTGTAGAGCGTCAAAAAATAGCAAACGAAAAACGTCTTTAAGCTCGCCTGGCTGGCAAGAGGAGAGAGAGAGCAGAATCCAGGCTCCTGTGTTTCTGACTCTTGTGAGTCACACCAGTTAGGAGGGAGCCAGCAGGGCTTTTATTTAAAGAATTCACCTGAGGTAAGTGTCGGCCTCCGCAGGCAGCGTGAAACAGAACAGAAGGGACATGTGGACGTTTATATCCATATGCCGGTTTAGCAGAGTACGCCAGCCGCTGAAACATACAGTCTGAACATCAGGCTCCTTGTCACGCGAGGGGTCTAATGGAAAGACATTGCCTCGTTAACAGTCTCACAACATACGGCCACCTCGCGGTTTCATGACTCATGGTGATATAGGTCAGGAGTCCAGCTCACCCATAAAGGTGCTGTTTAAACACAGTGGAGCTGTTAAAGAGGGCCTCCCAGTTCTGACCTCTGGTTTAAGGGGTTACTGTACAGGTTTGAGGGGCTCACTCTCTCTCCTCCATGCCACTGGCCCTAAAACTACCATCCTTTCTCCTCAGTTGTAAAGTGGGCACTGCCACTGCTGATGCCCCCCCCCCTTTTCACCTGCAGACACCAGGACCTTCTGTTTTCTGTCTGGCTGTTTGTCACCATAGCAGGTCTTGACCTTCTGTTTTCTGTCTCCCTCTCCTTTCTCTCCAGTCACGCCCTGGGAGCCTGTTTTTCACTCATTAACCTTTCTCCATGAGTGCCACAGCTCCCACTCACCGAAAGCCAACCCCCATCACACCCCCGCACCCATATAAATGATGCATTAGTGATTAGTCATCCAAGTGTAATTATAATGTCTCATCCAAAGGTGACAAAACTGAAATGTGCAGGTATGTTGCCATAACAGCCTCCCTGAAGACGATAACGATGTGGTCTCTCTCATACCTAACGTCCTGGTGCTTTTACAGCATGTTAACGAATTATGTCTGAATGTCGTAATTTACTGGCCATCTAACGAGACTGTGCCAGAAAGCACTTTGCAATGCACATCCTGAAGACAAGTTTACTTAGCTCAGCTGTAATTAGAACTCGCAAAATTAAAGATTGCAGTCTGGCAGATTAGATAAGAAAAAGGCGACAATATTGCCATCTTTGAGCTAATCGCTTTAATGGCCTACAGAGACTGAATAAGCACTTTTAAACCATTTCATATTTTACAGAGAGCTCTCAGATGCCTGGAACAGTTGTCAGCAGACAAGGTGCATAAATGTCACGTATCACAATATAAAAGAAATCCTTTATAGTAATCGTTTTTAAAAGAACATTCCAGAATACCATAAAAAACATAAATTATTCTAAAAGTTCCTAAGAAAAAAGCTATTTTGGCAACAGAAGAACAATGGTAAATCTCTGAGGGCAGAAAGCAAGACATTGATTAATTCACCTTTGAATCGCCTAGGAGTTTACAGTGGGACCGAGTGAACGACCAACCCTGGTAATGAGACAAGGGTCAGCAAATCCTAAAATAGACACTAGCTGTCAATCACAAGTCCTGATTTCTGAGACAGACGTATTCTCCAGAGTAATTAACTTGGATTTGATCAGTCATAATGAACTTGTGCAAAACTTAAACTTTACCTTACCAGATTTCTACTTTATTCTCACTTTTCACTACAAGTTTTAAATTAACAGATAACAGTGGAAAAAAAAGGTTTGTAAGATTTTGTGAAATCTCAATCTGATTTGCCAATTGTGAATGTTTCTTCATTAATATGTTACTATTTTAATCATTCTTCATGCAAAACCAGGATTTTAATTAAGGGTTTTCTTTTGTGGGCTTAACAGTATCCTTTACATGGGAACCTGTCGACCTAAAAAGGGTGAAACAAATCCAACTTTTCTGTGCACTTATCACTTTACGTCACTGTGCACATCCTACTTAGAGTCTGACACTGATGTCAAACCGACACCATACTGGATAACAAGCTTTGGAAAGCAGCTGTGCTCGCGTTATTAAAATGACACGTCATGGACGGATCATGCAGCCAGTTCACTGTTATCCGCACTTCCTGGATGCCACAACAGTAACAAACATGAACAGGCACATTAATAAACAACACAGTTTATGTGCTGGTGAACAAATGGCTTCTGTCTTATACTCTAAGGCTGCTCTGGGACAATCAAGGAGCATTTTTCGGACCACACACGTTGTGCAGGCCTAAACTCCAGGACTCCTACATGTCTTACTGACCAGGTTCCATGGTTCAATTCCACATCTGTGATGTGCATAGAAATCCAGGTGATAAATTTAAAAATGCACTTTTTCCACGTTTTGAGTTTCTTAAGCACATCTGAGGTGCGTAGTCATGAGTGTGTGTGCAGGACGGTGAGCTGGCACAGGTGCAGGAATTTGGTGTCAGCAGAAAACATGCTCTCTGCCTGAGCAGGTAGCACAGCTGTCAGCACATGGGCACCTTCAGACACCTTCATCAGCAGCTCACAGACCACCCACCGCCCACTACACGTGCATGCGTGTGTGCATGCGTGTGTGCGCATGCGTACATGAGCGTGTGCGTATGAGTGCGTGTGCATACGCATGTGCATGTGCATCTGTGTACATGCATGCCTACATGTGCGTGTGTGTGTATCCATGCATGCATGAGCGTGTGTGTATGAGTGCGTGTGTGTATGCATACATGTGCATGTGTGTAAATGTGTACATGAGCATGTGCGTATGCACGCGTGTGCGTGTGCCCTGCAACAGCCCTATGTAACGTGCTGATGAGACACCAAACCCCCCCATAACCAGGATAAAACAGTCAGAAAACGAATAAATAATAAACATATGGTAATATTTGACCCCCCCCCCCAGAGGACAGTGAAGACAATGAGAGGAGACCCATTTTAACTGGGGACAAAACACAACAGAACCGTTGTAAAGGACTCGTCTCATGCACGTTTTTTCAAGTCCTGCCTTCATCCCAAGCCCTCTAACCTCAGACATTGTACTGTAAATTTCAACCTCCACGTTTTCATGGAAAGACCTTTTGTTCAGTTCGGTTTGCGTTGTTTGTACGACCTTGGAGTGAGTGCTTGATACAAGTGCACTCTGATTAGGACATAATGACATGAAAGAGGAAACGCATTAGGAAACCCCCGGTACCGCAGGAGGTTCTGAGAGTACCTCTTAAGGCTAGGTCCTATCTGCAGACTCCACTGCAGTATCTGGTTGTGGAAAAACAGTTTAGCGGAGCTGGTTTAATGATGATCACATCACGCTTGCATTGTCTCTGGGCTGTAATCGACACAGCCTTTGGCATTTTACTGGATCACATCAAAGAGCTATAAGGGAGTGACAATGTAGCTGACACTCTGATAAAATGTACAATTTCCCAGCGTACATTTAGAACAAACAACACAACAAACCAACCTACTACTGACACACGATCAGTACATTCTACTCAATTTGATTAGGTAAGCGAATCTGACAGTGGAGTTCGTACAAATAATGATTTCTAACTTATAGAAACGTGAATGAACGTAACATACGAAGACAACACATCCTGCCACTTCTAAGCATAATGTTGGCATGGATCATCTGAGGCATGCATACTTACTCTGCTCCCACCTCTGTTGCTAAGAGATACATAATGGAATATTATTTTGTTCTATGATTGGACAAAGCACTAGTTATACTTGGCAACAGAAACTATAGGATTTGGTATAGAGTATGTACTAATTCATGACTAAATATCTAATTTAATTTACACTCTTCCAATGAAATACAAAGTGTCAAAATGTAATACTTTTCCTAAATGGTCTGTGTAATGCAGATGTTTTTTATGCACAGGTATATTAATGCTAATTTGCTTTCTGTTCTACCATACATTTAAAACAGGACCCCCCACCAGAATACACTTCACTCCACAGTGATGGAACATCAAGTATCTGGTCAAAATCATCCTTTGCTGCTACATTTTTAAATATGTATTCCACACACAGCAGTGTCGCTAGTTTTAGCTGAAAAATTCCATTAAATGTCTTCAAAAGTGTGTCTAATTCAGCCCACTGTTACGTGCCGAGAGGACTTCGGCTTGTCCGTGTGCGCTGATCGTGCCTGAATAACAATCTGAGCGTGTGGATTTTTTCTTTCTTTTTACCGCAGATACACGTGTGACTGCTTACCCGCCATACACAGGGCACAGCTACTGTTAGCAGACCAGACAAGGCCGTCGACTCAAACGAAAATTAAATCTTCTGAAACCTCATGAGCGACTCTGTGTCACAATCCCATGCAAGATGTTTCCCATCCAAACTGGGCAGCACTGGACAAGGAAGGAGTGTTGTGGAGTCTGCTACAACGGTGACTTCACCTCCTAGGGTCCAACTGTTATTGATTTTGTCCTTGAGCGAGAGGCTCAGGTCTTTTGTTTAGCGGACTAATACTCTGGCCTAGGTGGTCATACAGGCTGTAATCCTCAAGTCAATTCTTGTTCAGTGCAGAAGCTGTAATGTTCTTTTTGTTACGTATTAACCGGCCTTACTTATCACCCACAGGGGATTACAGTTCTACATATATCTTTTTGGTAACCATTCACACACTCCATGGGAGTACCATCACCAATGAAGTCCTATGCCGGTGCATTAATAGAGAAGCTCTTTCACAAACACTGCCTTTCCCCAGGTCATGTGATCATCACGCCTCCATTGCCATGCTGTGTCCAGCTAATCCTGCCCCTCTCAACCCCATTTCTCTCTTGTGCTCTTTAAATCTAAAGTGACACACAAGTCCGTACGATTGTGTATTTGCTCAGGTGTGTGTTGCACACTCTCTGTCTCTCAGAAGAACATCCATCTGCTGTGACAGCAATTCTCAAGATGATCTTTCCAGTCTTAAAAAAATCTAACAGGTCTTCCTTTCCCTGTAAGTCAAAGTCAGAACCATGTGGTTATGCCCTGTATATGAACTGTGTGGTTAATAAAATTGCTTGTATATTCATTATGCAGTGGATAGGAGTATTTCCCTATCATTAGATATTCTTCATAAAATAAATTAGAACTAAATTGAAATACATTTACCTAGGGGTGCTGTTTAATATGTCTTTTACATTTAATGTTATCCTTTCAAAAAAGGAAAATGAAGAAAGGAGATAGTACCTGCTAATCTGAGGAAAGTGTGTGGTTGTTTTATAGAGGATAACACGGCTGCTCAGACCTAGCTCAGCGGGACCCTACTCTGGGAAAAAAAAAAAATCAGACTCTGGATGCCAGAATCGTGATTGCAGGAGGCTAGCTCCTTCTATCTGACTGCCAAAAAGGAAAAGGAGTCCTTCAAAAACACAGCACATGAGGGAGAGGGGACTCAAATTAACGACAAAATTAATTAACGAAGGGTAATCTCTGACTCTCTGCCATGACGGATGCAGAGCTCACCTACACATTTCTACACTGATCACCTTTAAAGCAGAGTAAAGCTGTCTGATAGTGCCCTCCGGGGATGGGGTGGGAGGAGATCTAACAAGCTCTTGCACAACCTCCGCTTATTGGAGTAATTATTTCAAAGTAAGATTACCTCACTTGGCACTTCAGGTGGAAGTCACAAATTAATTTTACACTAATCCCAAAATACCCGTGGCATTCCTGCTTTTGAAGACCAGGGTTGGGTAGATCTGGATCATCAGCTCAATTAAGAGTGAAATTCACACACCCAGCACACTCGGGGGGAGGAAAAAATTAATTTATCCGTTTTTTTAATGACTACATTTACAGATGCATTGTCATATGAGGCGGTTTCTGGACTCTATTGTGAAACTAAATATGATATATTAGATCCTATATTTAAGCCCGTCCTGACACAACCCTCCCATTTTACCCAGGTTCAGGACCAGCGCTGGACATGCACTGGCATGAACAGCGCCACCAACTGGTATTTCAACCCACAACCCCAGAGGTACGAGGCAGAGTTAAACAGAGTTAAACACTTTGCCACCGCGCCGTACCAAATCAGCTTTTTACTAAAGGATGTAAAACAAACATGAATGCCCCCCTATTTAAACAGCCTGTGCAATGTCCTCACCTGTGTAGAATCACAGACTCCCCGTAAATGGTTAGGCTTAAAACATTAAAAACCACTATATAAAACACTCAACGGAACCAAACGACTGAAAGATTTTGCTTTCATGTTGTCATTCTAGGTTACATACAAAGACAGCGATGACTGTAAGGTTAGTAACCGGTGTCTACCGATATGAGACTTCATACACAAATAGCTTCTTTTATTCTCACAAACCAATAACAGAAGCTAAACGCTACCCGTTTGAAGACAACACTTGCTCAACATGCAAGCTTGCAGCTTCTTGCATTCAAACAAACAGGTTCGATGGTGAAATTAATCGAAAACTACGAGTTCTCATTAGCCTGCGAGTGTTGGTGTGCAAGCACTCCGTTACGCATGAATAATTCTCCGAGTGTGTATTCTCCCTAACCTCACACACTTCAATGGATTTGCTTTGGAATAATCAGTTTGAAAGCACAGTGCTCTGTCACTCAAATTTAAAACAATATCCAATTATGTACAGAATTAAACTAAGCAGTTTAATAACGCATGTATATACTGCATTGTATTCATTGTGACATTAGTCACGAGTATGAGTGGATATGAATGCAGAAATGTGCCGGTACGATTTTTGGAAAATCTGTCAGTCTCTGTAATTCAACTGTTTAATTAAATTCAGTTTATCTATATATAGCGCCTTTCACGTCCAAGTCATTCCAAAGCTCTTTAAAAGGGTTAGGTGCACAAAACAACACTTAGGTATCATGCGGATCGAAGAGAAGAACCAAAAACTTCACAGTATGGGGAAAAAACCTCGGAGGTGCACGGTCATCTGGCAGCCCAGCCCCCGTGGTCATGCTACCATTGTCAATACAGGGGCTGTTTAACTCTGAACATCAACACGAAGTCTGTTTGTCCATCACATGTCATCGTGTGACGATACCGAACATTGGCCAAAAACACGCAGGTTACCGTCTTCCACACCCTCAAGGGGCTTCAGGACACAGCTGGGGAAAGAGGAATTCACACAGAAGACAAACCGCTTGGCTTTAAATCAAAACGAATTTCGTGTCATCCACACACCGGACCCCCCAATGCTGTGTTTTATTTACCGCATCCCAACACTACCGGAGTAACCTGGACCACAGATATACCGCGCTTGTTACATTTACTTTTATAAAACTGTTTATTCTGTCACTCCTCTGCCACTTATGTATATCTTTGTCCCTGACACAACCTGACACTGGGAAATAGAAAACATTTTTCATGAAAACTGCCCTGTGCACGTAGAAGCCTCTCAGACAGGTACAGTGAAAGACCAAAGAATTAGGAAGACAGTGTAGGCCAGCTGCAGACAGTCCTGCAGTATTCCCTCTGCATTACAGCTGCCAAGTAACAAACAAAAAACACGTGATATTTATTTCTGCTAAATTGTGGTTTATGTCACTTCGTAGACAGACGGTACACGGTATAAGCCTCTTTATTACATTATAAACACTATTTTTGCGCTTTTGGTTGTAATTTTACCAGATCACGTTCGGTGACCGAGCTGACAAAAAGCTTTTAAGTGCTGAGCACAATTTGTGCACAAAAGGTTTGTTATGAAAGGACAGCACACCCTCGCTGTTAAGTACGCTGTAACCAGCAATTCAGGCACCGGGCTGGGGGCTCGCATGAAGGGAAAGAGGGACGATGCGTGTGCTTTAGATCAGCGGATCTCTACTTTAAGTGTAAAGGCAGGATGCTGCTCAACTGAAATCTCGAGTAACAAATAAATTTATTTCTCACGCATGTCATTGTATGCAACAAAGTATTGTGAAAATTATCGCAACGCTGTTTACTGAAACTTCACGGGTTTTTAAAGACAATTATAAATGCATGCACGTAACGTATGCGCGTATGTGAAAACGGGATTAAATATCATGAGGCGTTTTACAAATTAAGTGATGATTTTATACTGCTTCAGTAAGTGCGGAGATCCGCTTGCTCATATTACAGATAATATCTGTAAACAAACAGGGATGAGGGAGATTAAAGTTTTTGGAACTAGTTGTTGAGACCATCTGTATGAACCCTGAAACATACACGAAAAAAGGACTATTCCGAAAATATCTATAAATGTCTAAATCCTTACTGACTTTCGGGTTTTCCTGCAGGTGGGCGGGGTTGGACGCTGAGTGGTCTTGCATTTTGCTTTTAACGAACCGTACAGCTCTGTTGAGAAGTTGCAGCATCTTCCAGCGCAGCTGCGTTACGGTGCTGACATCTTAAACCAAGCGCACTAATATCGTCTTGACGAGCAGTCCTGGCCTCGGGTATTCAGATGTTTTATAGATAGGCATTACTTCCAGTGCGCCGCGCAAGTGCACCATTTGGAGGGAAGCCAGAAAGGCGAATCGCTGACCCCGTGCGTATGGGCATTGTCCAAATCCATTTCGATTTTCATGTTTGCAGATATTCTGGGCATGCAATACTGACTATGAGTAGGACCCCAGTTATTAAACGGGCACGATGTCGACTCTATGAAATCACTCAGCCCCAGGAACAGTCCTGTTTTTGTATAAAAATACATACAACCATCCATGCATATTTAAATAGTCAGCACATGCACATTTAAAACATGCTCTAACCACCGTTTCTATAACGGTGCAGCGCTGAGAACAGCAGTCGTGACTGAAGGTAGATCATTTATGTCGATTTACGGCTTTCCTGCCTGCGGTCGATCAATACCAACCGTACATCCCTCTGCAACAACATCATGGCAACCGTTCTAGCAAACTCACCTCTTGTACCAGGTGTGTGCACAAATCAAAAACAAACGTCAATAAAGGCCATCTTAATTTCTTTCTGCCACAGCTGACGCCCATAAAACAAGAGCCCAATTTTAGCGAATCAATAAGCAATACATTCATTTTAATGTAAAGAGAAAGTAACAGACACAAAATAGTGAAACGCGCTGCAATGATTATTGGTATGAAGTGAAGTTGTTCACTAAAGATGTCAGTTGAGGATTTTAAATACAGTATATACAATATTTTCATTCCGAAAGGCCTTTATTTTAACCTATGTTACAATACTGCCACCCAGTGGATGGTGAGGATACTGCGTACACAAATGTAATGCGTTTTACGTGTGGCTTTATTGCCGAGAGAAAGCAGCCTTTAAAAATTGGCAAGAGCTTATTCATTTAAACTGGCGATCACTGAGTACATGCTTGTCGTCGGAAATAAATGAATATTTTGCCGGTTAGTACAGTTTTGCAAACCAGAACTTTACTTGTATTTTAAGGATAGATTTAATATGACAATTGTTGTTATTGTACTAATCAGTCACAGAACCAATACCTTCCGAATTGGATCGGAAAACTATCAGACTGCCTGGACTCATAGCGTACTCAGTACAATGACGTCAAAATTTGATAACTTTAAGGAAATAATTTAAAGTACATTTACTAAGTTACCCGCATTACGACACAGCAAACTACGCATCCCGAAATCCTGCGAGACATGCGCAGTCGAGCAACAAACATGGTGCGCAGTTTTGCATGTTGTAGGCGTCGTCGCTTACAGAACTGCAACATTTTATAGCTAAATACGAGTTGTCATCACGTGATTCTCAATACATGTTAAAATAATGCGTCGTCTTGGGTCAGTTCAGCAGAAGATACCGTGTGTTTTCGTAACGGAGGTTAGAGATGAGCCATCAGCAAAGCGCCAGTTTCAGGTTGGTGTCTGTCAACTCTCGTCCTGCATCCTTGATTTAGCCGTAAGGTACATAAATAACCCCTATCTGATATGTTGCCCTTTAATTAAAATTAGCATATTGTTTACCTCTGACGATCTGATCCCGAGTTTGTGATAATGCACGATTTAATAACCGGTTTTCAAAATACAGTAAACCATGTTCCGTATTTAAATGCTCAGTAAAATCGCAATTTCAATTTTAATATTGTATCTGCACGTGCTTAGACTTGCATGGATCATTAACACGCTACAGAGAGCTCCGTTCTCTAACGTAACGTTACATTGTGGTGCGCTGGTTGTTCTCCCATCTCTTTAGGCTAAACTGAATCAGAGGCACACAGCCAACCTTTCCCCTTCCCATTTATTTAGCAGTATCAAGTTGTAGCGACAGAAGACGTCAATCCAAAGGCGCTGGAGTCCAATATTGACCGTGCTCTTGCAACGGAGAAGCTCGACGGCACGTGCTGTTATGTCTCGACATATAAAGGTTAGCGCGCGCGCGCCCGGTTCCGCGCGCCGCAGCGCGAGCCAGTGCGGTCACGAGCCCGTACTAACAACACGCGTCTTTATTTATTTATGATCGCTGTTGTGTTTAGGGGAGCCGCATCTCTGGGCTCGGTTAGACAGAAAGCCTACCAAGCAGGCTGACAAGAGGTTCAAGAAATTCAAGCTCACTCGAGCAACCTGTGAAGGTATTTCCACGCATTCAGGAGTTCAATTGCTTTTGTTTCAGGAATCTAAGGCCAACCTTACTGTATCTTTTAAATATTTTATATCAGGACATTTAATCTTGTTGTTTAAAAATGAATTTTACTGGTGAAATATTAATACCGTGGTACCTCGACTTGCGACTTTAATTCGTTCCAGAAGGTTACTCGTAATGCGGAAAAACTCGCATCTCAAAACAAATTTCCCCATATAAAATAATGGAAATCCCATTAATCTGTTCCATTCCCCCAAAAATATTAATATAAAAATCAGTTAAATTACTTTTATGTTGCATACAAGTTTCCTAATAAATAACAATGCTAAATATAACAGACAAATCAATTAACCTGAAAAAACAAGTATATAAAGTGAACTTTATGTAAAAATCGCTCAAAAGTTGGAGCTTGATTTACTCGCATGTGGGGGCACTCGTATGTTGAGGTACCACAGTACTTATATTCCTGATTTAGTAAATGAAAACGAGAGAAAATATTGAATTTGTTCAGATTTCACATGGAACGTTGAGGAGGACTTCAGAAATGTTCCCGATTCCTGGATTCCAGCCCATGGGGTCCAGCACCAAAATGGACAGCTGGTGCCTGATGAGAACGGCCACATTCCAGGTACTGAAATGTCACCGTTCACTTAACCTAATGGTATTCCAGCACTTGTGTGGGAAGTTGACCTTTTGTGCCCGCAGTATTCCAAAAAACATGGCATATGAGGTTTTTTAAACACCGTTTGTCTTTCACCTTGTAAGTCATGAATGCAGGTAACTGCCTTCTAATGCTCGTCATCCTTTATCCCATCCACATTTGGCTATGATGAGACCACCATTAATACGACGGTTGTTGGATTAGCGTCTTTCTGTACCTTGTCTCAGCTGGCTCATCAGCTGCTGTGGTTTTGAGACCAGTGTGTTGAATTAGGTTGGGTCCCTGTGGACAAACACAACAAGCAGTACTGTTGGCATGCCTCGGTGGTGAATTGTGAGACGGGGAAGGCCGTGGTGCTGAGGCCTAGCTCAGACAGCGGACACCTGCTGGAGATAAGGGCTGTTCCCCTGTCGGACCTGCTGGAGCAGACACTGGAGCTCATCGGAACCAACGTCAACGCAAATCCTTACGGCAAGAACAGGGGAAGCCGATCGGATCCGTGCTGGGGTTCTGACTGCGGCCTGCCCTTGTGACGCCTTCCCGATTTGGGTTTTGCAGGACTGGGGAGTAAGAAGCAGCCCATCCATGTACTTGTGCCTCATGGGGGCCTGCCGATCAGGAATGCCCCGCCTGTGAATTACCAGCAGCTGATGAGGTGGTTCCAGGACAGCGAGGAAGGGCGGGTAGAGGGAATCGTCTGGCACTGTGGTGACGGAACGCTCATTAAGGTACCAATGCGATGTGGGAGCTCTGACCTGGTTCTCTCATGAATATTAATTTTTTCAATATTTATTATAGCTTCACCGCCACCACGTTGGATTGCGCTGGCCAGAAGGAGAACCTTACCTCAACTCAAGACCTGTTATCATCGGCCTAGACTGGGAAGAATGCAGTTTGGACCCTCCTTCTTCAGGCCTGTTTTCTATGTTCTCCAGGCTGGCTGGACAGAGCTTTGACCATATTCGGGACATACCGCTGGCCAACTGAAGGTGCTTTTACAAGCTGCTAAGCCATTCCTGTTGCTGATCCACATGAACAGCAATTGTACGTTTACATGAAGGTATATTACGGTTCGTGGTTCCACCTACATGGGCACAGATGGTGCTTCTCCTTAATAAACACTGGCATCGGTTTAAAGTAACTGGTAAAGCAATGGCTAGTATTTATCACCATGTCAGTCAAAACATAAGTAGCTAGCAGTGTAATAAGATTGCTACAGAAATTTGGATGGATTTGGTACACTAAGTAGCAATGCCGTAAACTGACAACTGTAATAGGATGCTGAAAGTCACTGACAGGATTAGTTTCGTAACTAATTATGGTCTTGTTTAATTTAGCTTGATTCGACTTGAAGTTGAATGCATTCCTGGTTTCCAAACATCGGCGTCATTTGCATTTCTAGAATGCTTCACTTGGTTTTGATGAAAATAAAATGGTTGTAGATTCCTACATTTCCTGTAGGGGGCAGCAGAGACCTGAATCTGTGCCCAGTCGCTATATAAACGCGAGTAGTTTCTGTTGTAAAATGTACAGTTAATGGCATTTAGAAAATTTATTTTTGGTGGATTAAAAATGAAACTTGCTGGTTGTGAAACTTTTCTCTATTTCATTAGCATCTATCCCAGAATATATCTTTGCACTGAAGAAAAATTCTCCAAATTTAGAAAATTATGGTTTATTTCACATAACTTGCATGTCACTACCAAGTACTATAATATTTTTAAGATCACACAAATATACAAATCTCAAACAGCAATATGTCTCACAGAGACCTGAGATGAATCGAAGTGCAAATTTATGAATGTACTTAGTTGTTACCATAATGAAAACTAAAACTTAAAGCTTTTACGTCATCCTATTAACTAGTTGGAATGAAAGTCGCAATCGTGAAATGTTCCACAGAACAATACAGCTGAAGGACTAGCATAAAAAAAATAAGATTTTGTTTTTCTACTGCTTTCAAAGCTTCATTAACTAATAGATTCATTAGCAGGGATGTGGACTTCAACTCCAAATCTCTCTGACAAGTTTCGTAGCTGTTCTTCCAGCAGCACGTTTCTCTTCACCTCCAAGTTGTAATTAAACTTCAGGTCTTCGATCTCTTCAAAAAACGCTGGGTCAAAATTTTTCAGCTCTTTCTTCATGTTTTGGACTTCGTCCTTAACACATGGAAACACTTTTGTATATAAATTTTCCTCAGGATAAAACATTAAGACAAGTTATAGGCAGGAAGGGGCAGATAACTTACCTGTAAACATCGCTTCTCGGCCTCTGCCTGTTTCAGATGCCTCTGGAGTGTAAATACATCCTCCTCCTGCTTTCTATGGTCTTTATATCAACAGACATTTATGATTATTAATTCTCATATGTTCATTGTTCACTTGTTGAAACTAGTAATAATTCTACTTCGGTTTACATTGGGTCAGCACGAGGTAAGGCTCTCACCAGCACTGTGAGAAACGATCACTCTTTACTGCTTGTGTGATAACGTTTAAAGAGCACACCACCTGGCCTCTACGCTCTGCATACCTGCGCCTCCAGCACTGACAGGTGTCTCCCCAAGCTTGTGTCTGTACGCACTCAGCTCCTGGAGAAGGTTGGCCTTCTCTGTCTCCAACTGCTGGCTGGTTAACCTGGCATGAAGAGTAGGTCACGGGCTGTATATTAAGTCTGTTGTCACGGCAACGTGGTCGATCAAATGACAGCCGTTTTACTACGTCTGAAATAAGCAATAGCAGCAGCTTTATACAGAAAATTGCACGTCATAAATAACAGCCTAACTAGCAGTTGCCAGAAAACAGCAGTGTGCATGTGTATTGCATGGTGAGTTTTACCTTAATGATTGCAATTCCTTGTGTAGACTCACACTTGTTCTAGCATCTTCAGGAAACTGTTTTAGCATTTCAACCTGTGAAAATACGATCACCGAGACTCTTAAATCTGCCATACAGTCAGTTTCTTATCTCTGTAAAGAAATTCCTTGCATTTCCTATTTTACACTCGCAGTGTAGAGACGGTCAGTCTTTCATAACGGAGAAGAGAATGATTATGAGAATACAGCCCTCTGGCCTGACCTGTACACATGTGCACCCCCTCCTACACTGTACCTGCCACGTGTACAGAGACAGGGAGCGCGTGAGGAGCTCACCTGCTCTGTGAGCTGAGCAATGGCCCGGGCCTTCTGAGCGTTGTCACGTTCTAACTCCTTCATCTTGGTCTCATACATCCTGTGGAGAGGAACGGGACAGCAGCGAGCGTTTTCCCACCAGCTCCAAAAGGCCGGTTGCACAGCCTCCATAAAACTAATGACGGACGCTTGTGTAACATTAGCTGTAGGGCATACGTGAGTCGCCGTGCCCGTCGGAATCTCGTAAACGAACGTGCGTAAACACGTATGCAGTACTGCCGCTCCTCGTTTAGCACCTTGGCTGGCGACCACTCGCAAATGCAACAGTAGTAAATTAGTTTTCCGAACAATGTGCACATTTAAGACCAAATTTCATTAGAATTACAGAGATCGTTCAAGTAGCATGTATAAAAATTTTTAATGCTCACTTCATGAAGGATAAATCAGAAGAAAGTGAGCATGGAGGCTGAAATAATGTTGTAAGCAGAGTCACGGTCACGTCTAGGCTACCTGGTTGCTGGAATGGAAACTCAGTAAACATAGGTGTATATGGACTTGGCCAGTGTCCACGCACCTTGCAGCCACTGTGTGTCTCCAGCTCTTGCTGTCTTGTGTATTCGGGATTTGGCTCTGGGCTAACACCAGCTTCTGGCTCAGCTCCTCCAGCTGGCTCTGCAGCTGTTTAATGGTCACTTCCAGGTCATTTTTGGTTGTTCTCAGTTTTTCAACACCCTCAGTTTCCTGCCGTAGTGTGGATTATAAACAATATCTAACGCCATCATTCCCCAAAGCATTGTTTTCTTTTCAAAGAGCTGGAATAATAATCATTAACCATCCTGATCACATAAAAGACTGATTACAAAAAGACTAACTTTGTTTGCAGAATTGCAGTAACCAGTCGGGAATATTTACAAAACGTTTTCAATCTCAATTCTGCAAAACACTCACATCACAAAGAATAAATGAAAAGCTCAGTGACACGCAAAGTTTATTTTAGAAGGGAAGTTTGAAAACAAACTATAACGTTATAATAACTAACTTGGAAACAGACTTCCCAGGGCGATAGGGTTACAGCTCCCATGCAGCCTAAAGCACCGCGGTCCCAGTCTGCGTGTCTGTACCCTCGTGCCACGCCAGACTGCCAAACTGCCCCCGAGGGAAACGCCCCACACTCGCCGTTGACCCAGCTGGACAGGACGCTACCTTCTTCAGCTCGTTGCGCAAGCGTTCGTTTTCCGCCAAAATTTCCTCTGCTCCTTTTGCAGCCGACTTTGACCTTAAACGATCGTCCATCTGGCTCTTGAGTTTTTCGTACTCCGACTGCAAGACACAAGATGGCGAACGTCAGAGACGTACCTCGGGCAACACCAGAACTTTATTTTGTTAAAGTTTACAACTGTACGAGCTTATCAAGCCAACACCCTGAACGTTACCGTTTCGTAATGTTTTTCTTAAAAGCCAGAGCAAAAACAGACGTTCAAGAAATGTAGGTAGTGTCGCTAATAAAGAAGGATAAAGGAAGGCCTAATTGACCAAAATAAACCTAATCCTTGCTATTTGCAATTATGTCGCTCGAGCATCTCTGACCCAATCTTCCCTAAGGACACGGCAAGGAATCTCTACAGACCCCTGATTTAAATAAGCTTAAGTGCTTTAGTAAAAAGCTTAATCGAGAATATAAATCAAGCAAATAGCTTTTCTGGGTTAGCAGAATTGTCTCTTTCACACACTGAATAAATCCCGTTGGCAGGGCATACGGTAAATGGAATTATTGTGATGATTATACTACTTTGGCCTGCTATGAAACAATTTATTTTTTCAATCTTAGTAATTTTTTTCAGACGTTCAGGTCCTTTAAAACAAAGCTATTCAGCACTAAACGGGTTCTTTAAAAGTGCCCCGTTAATACAGGAGAGCGGTCATTTCCTAGAGCAGCCTAAAGCTTCACTGTTTTACTGTTGTGAATTTTTGGACGAACAACAGATTTTAGTGCAACTGAAAAGTTGAGTTACTTGTGTTGTCCTATCAGCTGCTACCCAGTAGCCTGGAGGTATTCAGATGTTTTCTGAAGTACACAGAAATCTTGTTACAGGGCAAACGGTCGACGCGTCCAATTTACCTTGACCTTCATGTTCTCGTGCTCGAGGGCTGCCAGCTGTTCTGGGGTCACACCTCCCTGGCCCTTTTTTAAGCCCTCGTTCTCCCTCTGCACCTTCTCCACCACCTTCTTCATCAGCCCAATGGTCTTCTCCAGCTCAGGAATGGTCTTCCCGCTCCTCCCAGCCTGAACATGGAGGAATCATGCCAGTTTATCGAGGTCTCACCAGCATGGACACAAATGGCGGTCACGCTCAGAATCGGAACGCGCCATCTTACGCCACGGATGCTGGCCAGCTTCCTCTCCACGTCCGCCTTCTCCTTCTTGAGTGCCTCGCACATCTCCTTGAGATCTGTAACCTGGTTCTGATCCCAAGGAAACAAACATTGTGTTCCCGATGACCAGTCAGACAACTGTTACTGATTCGCGTAGAAGTTTTCCATTGTTTACGCAGAAATCTAGTTCCATAAAATATTTTTATGTACGTTGGACGAAACCACAGATAAAAGGCCATGTTTGTTCATACACTGACAGCACTACACAAAAGTCCAACGACTTTTCCAGACTGACGCTTCTTTTCTTTTTCCTTCTTACTTGGCACTTTAGCCAAGGGGTCTGCGCAACTTCACTCCGTGCGCCATGTGACACCGAACAAAGTTCAACGGCTGCTCTCTCTCGGTCACACGTATCTCAAGAGTAAATATCAGAACACCCAGCGTGATGCCCTGGCTAACTCAACGTTCACACAAGGACCGGCGAGCCTGTCCAACTAAAAATGCCAAGCCGGTTCTGTTATCTATAAAGGAAAATCAGTACACCAGTAATGTTCTCAAACATCTCGGAGCCGGTGTAGAGGAAACTGCACCTTGTCCTCTTTCCTCACTTTGTTTGACCACAGGTACACACTCACCTTTAACCTGGGAAGGTCCTTGTTGGCTTGCTCCAGCTGGAAGTGCAGTTCCAGATTTTCAGAGGACAGCTTCAGATTCTCCTTCTGCAGATCATAATCCCTTTGCGAGGGTGTACCAGAACCCCTACCAGAAGTCTGAAAGCCACAAGATAACTTTAATGGCCTGTAATTAACTCTTGGCCACAGTGTCAGGCAATAAACTGTTAGCAGAAGGCAGGAAAGCAGGAAAGCCTGCGGTCTCTAAGGGGATATGCATACCTACCACAGACACTGTGGGAGAGGCACTGCTTTTCTACTTCACACAAGGAGATCTCTATAAGCGAATTAACCCCTGGCTAGGAGTCACTAGGGGCACAGGACATTTATACCTCAAAGCAGGAGACTGTGATACATATTTTCTTGACTGTTCATCTTCTGCCTGGTCCTGAACCACACTGGGGGCCCCCGTGAAAGTCCACGGTCACTGCCATTAAACCTGCTCAGCACTTGCTGTGGGGTGGCGTTGGACTCCGGCTCCAGGTCCAAAGTGAGTTTTACAGCCGGCTGCTTAGCCGTCTTCCTGTCGCTGTATTGCCATTGTTGGTGCTGACCCTGCTGATGGTGTGCCTTCAGAAGTTCGTGAACCTCGTCTCTTCCTCCAGATGTTGGAGCTGCACAAACCTTGGGTCACCTCTGCACCAGGCATGTCAGGACCAGACTCAATCAACTGCGGGGTTTCTTTATCCGTGTGGGGGTGTCATCATGCACTGACACACAGCTGTCCCCAACACCTCCCCCTTCCATTTCTGGCAGAAACTAAAAGCACCCCATCCAATTCTTTGTGAAGCCTGACTTGTCCTTCACCGTTCCATCTTTGTCCAGTTTTGGGGGCAGGCTGCCGCCCCAGACTCGTGATCCAGGACAACCATTATTATAAAAAAAAGTCTGACTAGCCTGGATTAACAGTCTCTCTTCAGTACACAGCACACACAGTTTTAAAAAGAGGACAGCGGTTATGAAAGAAGAAAGGAAGAAGACAAACAGTGACAGGTGGACAGAGAGCACAATATGAGGTCATGTTTAACACAGAGGCAGTAAACAGGAGAAGTGGGTGAGAGTGCCAGGTCACAGGGTCATGCGGTGGCAGCGTTCACTCGCCAACAGGATGGGCGGAGCCACTTACGGAGGGTCTGGACAGGGGCTCCTGTGGCAGCTGCTTCTCCAGGGAGAGAAGACGGCCTTCCAAGTACTGGTTTCTCAGGGCCATGTCCTCGATGGCCGCATCCCGGGACAGGGCCTGCTGCTGCCTGTAAGAGATAGTACACGTGAAGGCGGGTGAGGCGCTGGGCGTAGGGGCACCCGAACACCGCCGTGGGCAGCACCAGAGGTCTGTCTCACTTTATGGTGAGGATCTGCTGCTCCAGCTCGTCGTTCCTCCTCTTCAGCTCCTCCAACTCCCGGTCACGCTCTAGGGCGCGGACGCCCACCACCTGCTCCGCCGTCACACTGCGGCTCTTCAGCTTCTTCTGCAGCGCCACCTTTTCCTGCTCCAACCTGAATTGCGACAGTGGCAGGGAACACTCGGTTCTCACTGTGGTTTTGGGGTGAAGGCGGGATCACTTGGGGTTGAGGTGACGACGTTGCCCCGGCTACACATCTTACAACACGTCAACGGGACCTCAGGTAGAAGATCCGGCCTCACCTGGCGTAGAGCTCCTTGACGGTGGCCAGCTGTTTGACCAGTGACTCGGCGTCCTTCTCCTTCTCCTTCAGTTTGCTCCTCAGCCCGTCCATCTTGATCTGCCACTTTTTTCCCTCCTCCCAGCGTACCATCTCTTCTTTTGATGACTGCGACAGGGAACAGGAGAACGACTTTGAGTTACCGACGAACAGAAGGGAGGCACAGCACCGACACGCACAGCGAACAGCGGAATGTGGAGCTCAGATGATGATATTAACGAAAAGGAACGCTGAGGGGACGTGCCTTGTCCTCTCTGAAGGTCTTCCGATCTGCGGTGTCAGAGCCAGCCTTCCTCTCCAGCTCAGACTCCAGCCTCTTCACTTTCCTCTGAAGCTCCTCCACCGACAGGCCCTGAGCAGCAGACTCTGCTTTGCTCTGTCCAATCAGAGACACGGAATAAAGACTGGGGGGAGCCAAGGTGGGGGGGCTCACACATTAAAAATCTGACCATGAGCAGAGTAAATGCCACAAGTGTCTCTCACTCTATAAATGGGTTTCAAAAGGGCTTTTTAGAACAAAAGGGCTTTTCACAACAATCTTTAGACTAGGTAGAAGAACATTATTTTACCCATTAATTAATCCTAATTAATCTTTATTTCTTCTGTAATTATGTAGCCACATAAATCATAAAGTGTTGTCATCTTTATGGTGTCTCTGCATTGCTCTGGTAATGAACAATCCTTGCGTTTGTAGCTCTTGTAACTGCTGGGTGTATCCAGGGACAATCAGTAACACACAGTTTTACTTGTACGAGATTTCCTGCGATGTTTCGTATTTGACTGTATATAAAACATAACGCGTGCTATAGGGCAGACATCCTTCAGAAATCTGGCTTTTAATTAAAAACAGCTGAAAAGCCCCACCCTTCACAAGCTAAGGGAGCTTTATGAACACAAAGAGTACCCCCTATGTGCGCACTGCCCCCCCCCCCCACCGTTCTCCCCGTTCCCATACTGCGAGCAGACATGTGATACTGCGGCCGCTTCAAAGACAACGGCTCTAGACTCATTCTGTCTTCACACATGCATTTAACATTTTATCACGTTCGGGGGAAACTCAATATTTTCGACATTAGAACAACGTTCCGGTGGGGCCAGAGTCCCATGCAGGCCATCACGCTGACCTGCAGGCCGCTGGTGAGCCTTTGCACCCGTTTCTTGAGCTCGGCGATCTCGTCGTCCTGCCGATCGACCTCGCCCTGCAGCTTGGCCTGGGACTTGCGGCTCCTCTGCAGTTCCTCGCTCAGGTTCTCCACCTCGTCTTTCAGGGAACCCTCCCTGTTCTTCCCCGCTCTCAGCGTCTCCTTTGAGGTTTGCAGCTCCTCTTGTAATTCCTGGACACGAGCCTGCAGAGGAAGAAAAAAAAAAAAAAACTTCAATGTTTATAATTCTGTGTAGTAGTGCCGGGGTGTTAAAGGTTATGGTCTTCACAAAACCCATAAACAGAGGGTCCCTCAGAAGACTGTTTGCCCTTTGTGAGTAATGGCCCACGACCGACTATCCCTCAACGTCCCAGCCTACCCTGAGCTCTTTGGTGCGCTTGTCCACAATCTGCTGGATGTTCAGGTCTTCCTCTTTCTGCGTGGCGTTAGCCATGATCTGCTGTTCAGCGTGGGCAGTCATTTCTGTCCGGAGCTCCAGCAGAGCCTTGCTGAGGGCCTGCAGAGTCAAGCAGGAAGCCACGCGGAGAGCACGTTACGCCTGAGCCCTCGCCTCGCTCGTGAGAATGCAGGTAACCAGCGGCCCTGACGCCCCGCCTGAACCCACCTTCTGCTGCTTCTCCTTCAGAGCCAGTTGACCTTTCAAACGCTCAACAAGGCTCTTCATTGTGTTGGTGGGAGACCTGACGTTGGCCTCCTTCTGAGCCTCCAGCTCCGTTCTCAGGTACTGCACCTCCTTCTCCATCTCAGAGAGCCGGGCCTGTAGCTCCCCTGCCTCCTGCTTCATCCTCCTCACCTGGGCGCCGTGGATCTCCTCCAACCTGACAGGCAGCAGAAACCAGGCTCAGTTCGGTTTACTTTTATATCCCACACCTCTGAAAATGGCTCAAAGGTGTCACAACACGAACGACCAACACGGAGCAACAAGACAACACAAGACGGCCATTATTATTTTGCCTGCAGAATATTTTTAAATCAAGCAATAACAAAAGACATTACTTAAACTAAAGTGAAAGAGGACTGCAATGATCTAACCTGCAGTAGATCTGGTGCTGGTGTTTGTACAAGAGATGTAAAGCCCGATAAAAGTGCAAATCACGATATTAAGGTGTAAAAATTTATCGTGCTTGACAGCGTGGTGCTCTGGCTGAAAATAAGCACGTGCGAGAGCTTTACTTTGCCATCTCGTTGGCGCGGTCGGCCATGTTGGACGCCACAATGCATCTCTGCTTCTCCAGCTCGGCTGTCGTTGCCTTCAACTGCTTGGAGAGCGACGTGAGCGAGGAGTCCTGCTCCGCCACCGTCTGCTCCATCTCCGCCAGACGAACCAGGTGCTTAGAGGCGGGAACCATAATGGCGGGCCTCTTCATCACCTCCTGAGGGAGATGGGGGCGTCGGCACGATCACGTTAGCACAACTGATAGAGCAGAAATACGCTGGTGAGAACAGCCAAGTGCTGAAAGGGACTGACCAGGGCTGTCTGCCTGAACTTCTCCAGAGATGTGTCTGCATGGAGATCTAGTTTTTCATGCAAGGTCCTCATCTCCACCTCGTACCTTTTCGTCATGTCCTCCTGGTCCTGACGAGAGAAAAATCCATCGCTGTTAAGAGACACGGGGCCAGCTTCCAAACTCGTGTTTCCGACAAAGCGTCATGCAGTGCATTTTTAACACATCTGGTTTTAATGCAGTGGGTGAAAAAAAAAAAAAGTCCATTCCATGCATTGGACAAACCCCATATCCCACCCTGCACCACACCGGTCACCTAAACAGCTCTGAAGATACATACACAGTACGAAAACAAATAAGAGTGAAAATACAGGAACGAGCTGAAGTTAAAATGGTTACTGTGCGGTCAGGGGCCTGGGCTGGTACCTGTCGAGCCCGAGCTAACATGTTCTGGTACTTCTGGAGAACCTCCTCTTTTTGAGCGAGTCGAGCCTGCAGGTTGCTGATGGTCTGCTGGGCCACCCTGAGGCCCGGCGGGCTGTCCTGGTCCTGTCGGGCCAGCTCTGCCACCAGCTTCTCCCTGTCGGCGGCGGCAGGAAGCCGCAGTCGTAGCTCATTGATGACCCGGTCCCGCGACAGGATGTTCTGCTCCGCTTTCCACAGAGCCACCTGCTTCTCTTTCAGCTTCTGTTAGGAGAGCAAGACAGCTCTGTTACTCCCGCACACACACACACACACACACAC
>JABJVR010001084.1:0-19845 GCA_025773905.1 Chitala chitala
CACACACACACACACACACACACACACACACACACACACACACACACACACACACACACACACACACACACAGAGGGAAATTTAGACTTCCCAATCTGCCTGTGTTGCATGTTTCTAAGGTACAGAAAGGAAACCCATGTGCACAGGCAAACTCCATACCCATGGTGCAGAGGTCCAGATTCTATCAACCCTGGAGGTGTTGGGCATTAGTGATAGAAATGTACTGAATACACATTCTAAAACAGTACAAAGTTTTGTTTACCAGACTGCAGATGATGTCAAAATGATGTAGTTTACCCTGTCGCTCTGTGCCAATGAAAAGCCATAATGCACCCTCTCTCTTTCCAAAACTGCCATTCCTATCAGCTGTCTGGCCTGCACACCAACCAGCAGGGGCTGACATTCTGCTCGATACAGCTCAACGAGGCAGTGGAGCAGGCCTCTACATGTCATCCTCACCTTTTTTTAAGTTTGGCTCAGATCCTGTGACGCGTTTCACCTTGCCAGGTTGGTTGTCCTTCTGTGCTGATGCGGCAGATATAAACCGACTGTGATCAACCAGCCCCAACATCGGGGCTCAGCAGGTACGCTTTGAGGAAAACCAAACACACACACACACAGGCAAACACAAGCACACGCACACCCTCCACCCTCTGCCTGTGTTGAACAGATAACCTCTGAAATTCTAGTTTGTCTGCTCTAGTCCATAGATTTTTTTTACCATGCTGAACATTAACATAATTTACAAACCTGTAAGGTATGTACTGCCACAGATTTAAATAATAAATGAATAAATAAAGGTATGTGGGGAATTTACCAGGATTTAACTGGCCTTTGGTTTCGCACACTGCTGTCCATGTAGGAGTGTACAGGATTGTGTACTGTGCATGTTGTGGCAGTGTACAGGCTTGTGTACTGTGCATGTTGTGGGAGTGTACAGGATTGTGTACTGTGCATGTTGTGGGAGTGTACAGGATTATCCAGGCCATGATGTCAACATGTATCACAAAATTACTCTGAACAGGTCACACATTTTCCTCTCTTGTCCTGCTGTATATATGAGAAGTTTCAACAAACCATTTCCCTTCATAGACCCAGGTTTAACACATTATAACTGCAACACTTCAGAAAGCCTTGTTCTCACCTGCTACTTCTAGAGCACAGTACATTGTCTTTGATGGTGAAAGACAGGAGAATGCATATAAAGAGTCACGTGAGTCAAGGTGCCACTCAGGTTTACTGCCTCTCCTACTCGTACAGAGGTAAATCATGTTTCATTTCAGTTGTCAAGATATTTTGCAGGTGCAGAAGTGAGCAGACTGAAGCAGCAGCTTGGATTCCAGGAAGCCCTTGATCCTTTCTGAGGTACAAAGTGTCCACTGTTAGCTCATGTATAGGGAATCAAAACATTATAGAATATTGGGAGACACACTTCAGCAAAACCTTTCACATGAAGGGGAAATCAGAGCCCGTCAGAAACAACATCAACTCCCGGAGTAGCGTACAAGTAACTCATGTCACAAGGAGACAGATAAGACAGAAACACAATACACACAGGGCTCTCAGCAGGGACCTCTCTGACATGAAGCCCTCTGCTGGATTAACCCATTTCCCACTACTCATGTATTCAGTATTTCACACGCCCTGGGTGTGCTGTACCTTCATGCAACCTGGATTCATTTTGAAATGCCTCGAACAGCAAATACATGTTTTCTTACATGTTAATGATTTCATATAAATAAATGGGAAAAAACTATTCTCATTTATAATTAACATGATTAAATAGTAGTCATGAAATAGACTATCATGATAAACCAACCTAAAATAGCTGCAAGATTTAATTTGTTATTGACATATTATAAAACAAGAAAATACTATATATGTATATAACTGAAAGAACACAATTTAGGAAGAAGGATGTGAATCTGGTGGTTCTTAACAAGTATTTTAGTACCACTAATATAAGGAGAGGGAATAGAATGGGTCTAAAGTGGAGACACCTTCTAAAGTGGAGACAACTTCTAAAGTGGAGACACCTGTGACATTCTATGTTCCATTATACCCAGTTCTAAAGGTTGTTGGAGGTTCAGAATGTTTCCATAAAGGTACAATAAATGATTTATGAAAACATAACTCAGAGCAAAACACTTTATTTGTTTAAATGCTTAGAATCTAAAAATTTTGGCAGAAGGCTTGTGTCTGCAGCCCATTATTTTTGTCAGCCCTTTTATAATCTGGGTGACGGATTGCTCTGGAGTCGTCCAAGTCATATAAAGGGGAAACAAGTGATTTAAAAAATCCAGTCAGTCCTTTCCACTTTGACCTGGAAAGACATCATGGTTGTGCTGGTGTACATCAGAAGAATAAAGATCAGAAAGAATAAAGATCAGATTCACAAACACTGTTCAATCCAAGAACTGCAATGGATGTTCAGAAAACTTTGATCCAGGAAAGAGCACTTCCTTGTTGCTTTTTATGGGCTTCTAGCTTAGTAGGAACTGAAGAAGAATATAATTCTTGATGATTTTTACAATCATCATGTACTCATCATACATTGAAATTGCATGGATTGTATATGTTCAATGTAATGTTTCATATGGAATAATTTTATTATACATGCATTTCCTTACAGCGTGTCCTCAGGAAGAACACTGACCAGTAATATTCACATAAATGTACACAGTGTTACTGTCGGTTGTCATGATAAGCAGTTTTCAAATGATCCCATGTGTTTTAATAGATTAGCATTGGTAACACACCATCTTAAAACATAACCTTAGATCAAAACTGTAATGAGCAACTAATGAACAACGTTGAAACTTTAAAAGATTTTTTGTTACATTTTTTTTTTGTTTTTGCTGGAATGTATCCTTGTGTAACATTTAACTGTGTTTACGTTAGATGTACACATATAAAGAGCCCTCAACCACACCATCAGTGGTTTTTGCTGGCATTTCTTTGTCCCCAAAATCCTAGATTTGTGATTTTGACAATTTTTTGCCCAGTGTTTGATGGTGAGAGAACGCCTGACCTGCTTCGACAGGCCGTTCGGGATGTGTATGGACAAGCCAGTAATTTGCTGGCTCGGGACATGCAACAGCCAGTTCCTATTTCACGAGAACTACCGTGAAACACCAGTCCATAATCCTCTCCAGACATGTTCAGCTCATGACACTAAACTTGAATTAATTCAACAAATAAAAATAGAAGTCTGCTGCATCAGGAGATCATACACAAAAGCATACGGTATTCAAGAAGAAAATGCATCTGTAATGAAGATGAAGTCCTCTCACGCTGAACGTGGGTTTCCCCTCTGGTTCCTCACCTGTCACAGTTATACAGTCCCACAACAGTACTTATATTCACTTTATGACTATTTAAAATTTTCCCCAAACTTCCCAATTAGAATGTGAATGAAACTGACATGGAAACTGTGAAACACGCAGCATATAAACCGGGGGCAAGCTGAGAAACAATCGGCGTGTACCTAAAAACACGGCGCACACGTCCACGCGCGGTCATTTGTCAGAAGGCGATAACTGTAATATCATTCCACGCCCCTCGCTTACACAACATATCACAAACAAGCACTTGCAGTCAACATATTCATTCACAAAATCATCTAAGCACTCATTCAATTATTTCACTCTCTTGTCTGTCACTACTTTTTCAGGGAATACAACAGTACAGTCAGTCTCTTGTCAGATCAGGGGGTGGGAGGTGGTGTTCAACGCCTATTGATGAAAAAGCCTGATTTATCTTAGAATGCCTTGTGTTTGTGAATAGTTGTCCATGAGTGATCACCAGTGCTGTCTTTACCTGCCTGTATTGAGTTCCCTAGTGTTTTGTACTTCACAGATTGCCTGACTGGCTTCTGTTTCTCGCTTTTGGCTCTGGATATCGACTTTTATTTTGTTATCCGGCTTTGTGCTTGAATCCTACATGTGTGCGTACAGTTCAATGCAATGACATTTACTGTCAAGAAATTTGTAAAAGTGAATGAGATTGATGTTTCTGAGCTTCAAAAAGGGGTGGATGGTGTCACATTTTAAAAGGGAAACAACGAGAGGCGAGGCCTAATGTGCAAAAAGGGAGGTTTTAATACAAACTGAACAAAGGGTCCAGGGTACATAATAATAACAAGCAAAAGCAATACCATACAGCTAAGAATCCACAACAACAGTAACCAGCATGGAAGGAAGATAGAACATGGTTTAAATAAGGAATAGAACATGAAACAGGTGACAACACTGATAGCCAGGAACAAACAGAACTAATGGAACAAGGCTTGAGAACACTAACGAGAACAATCAGCAGGAAAGAACAAGAGGAAGGGCGACATCTAAGGGACAGAGGGAGCAGGACAGGCAGGGCGTTACAGATGGCAGACTGTATTAAAGCATGTTCTGTAACATAGCCAAAACAATTCAGTGCACCCCTTCAAATAATGTTATAGCAGTATACAGGAAATAAGAAGCACAGCATTATTGCCAGTACATACATTTTTGCAAAGTTGAGCAGCAGTGGAGGTTACCTCTATGTGTCGTGTGACTTGCTGATGGGAATTCAGGCACACAGGACCAAGAGATGGAAAATGGATTCTCGGTGCACGCTGTGCACGAGAAGAATAAAATCTGACAAAGGCACCTGTACCAAGACAGGACAAAAACAAACCTACCGCAGGAAATTTTGGGAAGGTGAAAAAATTATTGAGTGGAAAATTAGCTTATTGATGGTGAATGTGTTAAGGTCTCTGTGCTGTGTGGATGGGATGCAGTCAAATTTGATTGATAGATGGTGTTTCACAAGTCTTTATAATCTGATAAATCAGTGAGCACAAAGCCAAACTCAATGATGTTCAACCCGTTACTCTGCATAAGAGAAATATTTTGACTGAACAATGTTGAAACAGTTTGAAAAGGTTTGTGCTTGAGAAATTGAGCTTTCATTGCTTGTGTCATGTTCACTACAGTGCTATAGAATGTTAATGTTACACAATGCTGCAAACAGCCCAAAATTGCTTTGATCTATTTATTGGAGAGAAATAAGAAGATAAAAAAAGAATCACAGTATTTTATTTTCAACTCTCATTTAAGTGACTGGCACTTCCATGCATTCCCCCATTAGAATATCAAAAAATTTTCCTGAAATGAACAGCCTCCACTGACAACCATCAACTTAGGTTAATAAAATTATGTCTGCTATTTTTTATCCCCGTGAGTCCTAAAAGAGGTGAGTGTCTTTAGTTTTGAAGTGCAACTTGTACTCAGTGTAAATGGATACTTACTCTTTTTTAGCTGAGATGCTGGCCTCTCCCATGAGTAACAAATCTGGCTCGAGCAGATGGCTAGACGTCTGATGATCCACAAATCCAACCTTCATGGTCACATGTGATAAAAGGAGCAGTGCTCTGGCTGACCTCTCACCTCTGCTGGATGTCAGCGTGGGCGTGCGGACTCAGAAGAAAAATCGCTTTTGCAGCTGTCTCAGAATCTGCTGCTGGCTGAACCGTGAAAAAAGCTACTGAGGGTTAATTTGATTATGTTAATGAGGGCCCTTAGGACACTGGCATACCGACTAAAGGCGATGCGCTGGGAGCATGAGGTTGGCAGAAAACAAGCTGTGGTCTGGCACAGAGCTTTGTGGGAATAGAAACCCATCCAAAGTGTCAAATGACCAACGAGAGTCTGCACCACACACAGTAAACAGATGGTAGCAGCCTAACCACCATCCACTCACACACTATTTAAGGAGGTCTCAAAGGATTACCACCACGCACTTGAATAGACTTGTCTTTTCACAGATGTTGCTTAAGGCTGCAAATGTTATTTTCATGGCAGTCTGCCTATTCGCAATCAGGTTTAAGTTTCTCTCAGCCACTCTCACATTTGTGGATCAGCATGAGTTTCTTCTTTCCCATGAGAAACAGGATGGAGAAAAAAATGACAGTAGTGATTGGCAGTCTGTCTCCAGGCCTTAACACATGATCATAGGCCTGTAGGCCATCAGTGTGTCCCTATCCTGTGTGGCCGATATCAGCTAAGAGGAGGTGCCTTGCTGTTAGAGGTCATCAGTTTAAAGGCAACATTCATAGCTACTTTCCCCCCCTAGACATGCACTACTTACCCCAGGCTGACGTATAATCCTGTGCATTAATTAATAACTCCAGAAAGAGAAAGGAATCAGGTTTATAGTCAAGTATGTTTGTCACATACAAGGACTTTGTTCTCTGTCTGCTGGGGGGGTGACCAATACTCGAACGAATACAGAGTTACCAGACAAGATGATTAGCTGGATGAGCTAAAGACCAGGGCTCATCACTTGGGGGACTAATCTTGTCCTGAGGGGATTCTCACCATAGCACTTTCACATTTACTACAACTGCTCAAAGACCCACATAGTGCCTGGGCACACTATCTCCACACACGCAAACACGCACAAACAAACACAAAAGCACGCGCGCTTATGTGTAAATAAGAAAGAATACTGTATGACGCAATTCTGCAAGCATGTGTGGAAAACTGCATGAGATTCCCTGAAAGTCTCGCGTGAGCCCCTTCTGGCCAAAGGCAATATTTCACGTCCGCTGTTTGCATGCAGGCTGTGTAACGGAAAAGTTATATAAATCCATCACTTTTTAAAGTAATCTATAAAGAAGATAAATGTTTTTCCGCATTTGTTAAACCAAATACGGAAAACTCTGTCAGTCTTTATCTTCGCTATTATTAGTGGCATTGCGTATTTTACAGGAGAAATCACGAATAATACTCCACCTATACTGTTAGCTGTTACTTCGCTAAAGGTAAATGTGAGATAATGAAAAAAAAACATATTTAGAAAGTATACATGAATACATAATAATTGCTCTGCACTTTATGTTATGACTTATGAACAACATAATAGAATGCAGGACAAACTAAACAATAGTAATGCCCAGTTTTATATGGTATTTTTAGTAAATTAAAATCTTTATTCCATGTGTACACACAACACAAGTATATGGGTATAGCCTAAAGGCACATTTCATAAGCACATGCTAATCTTTTCCTAATAGACGGTATATCGTTAAGAATAAACAGTACTGTTTTAGTGATTAGTGGTTAGTGAATGTTTTACGAGTTTTTTTTTTGTTTGTTCTTTTTTTTGTCCTTTTAATTGTTGCAGTAGAAGAAACAATTGGAATACTGACTACTTACTGACATACCTATAAAAACGGGATTCGCTCTGCTCCGTAGAAATTCCCATCAGCTCCTGTAGACCTCATCCAGATGCAGAAGGGGCGGGGCAGCTGCATGCTCACCTCCTAGTCTGCGGCTTGACGAGAGAACACACACACACACACACACACACACACACACACACACACACCACTTTAACAGGCTATAATACACCACGGCGAATACACAGCGCGGCGGTTACTCTGCACCTTCTGTAGCTGACACAAACTCAGAATGGGATAGAGGAATGCTATGCAGATTACTTTGCCAGGATGAGGACTTGGAATATAGTACCGCGCTTTAAAAAAGAAGTAAACCCGGGATTTATAAGGAATAATGTAAACTTTTTGAATATTTGTTTCACGTAGTTCATTTCTTTTTTCCCCGAGAAATGATTGCAGAGCTGGTGTCGAGCGTAGTGGCTTTGGTCATCTATCTCAACACACTGGGCGCTGATTTCTGCTATGATGACAGGTAAAGAGTTCAATATTGGCCTCTCATCTCTTAAGTGCCATTGTACGTATCACTCTAGTGATTTTGTGTTTTATTCGAATAGGGAAGTAGGTAAGAAAAAACACGACTACAAACTGATTTAAACTGAGATGACACTTCTCAATACCTGCGGTTTAGATATTCCTGTACGGTACTATAATAATTACTATAAACCACAAAAGGTTGAGTGATCAAACATTAGTGGAATTTAAAAATCTTTCACCATATACAACCTTATGTGTAAACTTTTGCCTGTTTATGAATAAAGACTAGCGCAATAAAGACAACAAAGCAGGTTGTATGAACAGCATTTCAACTGGGACCAGAGCTACCTTTGGACACAGGAAACATTACTGCAGGTACAATATGTGGTATGAATGAACAGTAGATCACAATTTTGCACTTCGCAAGGTTTAACCCGGTTTAACTGGATTTTCACGTTTGATCAGCGGTTTAGGCTGTAACTGTAACTGTTTCAGGTTTAGTTTAGTTTTCATGGGAGGTGCATCAAGAGAAAAATCTGGTATCTCAAAATTTGTAGTAGATACAAAGTGTTATACAGTTAGATGAAACCGATACATTGTTTACAAATTGTCACGGCAGGTTAAAAAGGGGAATTTTACATGTCAATTAAAAGAGCTTTTTGTCTGAGCATGTAAAACATTTTAATGTTTTCAAATGTCAGAATCTTAATGAACTTCTAATTGAAAGTGATAATACTATATGATACAAAGCGTCTGCCTACTCCTGTAAGAAAGATAAACAGATGGGGTGAAAATAAATTCAATTAGCTGTTTTGGGTATGATTAAGAAAGCACACCCTAAATTTGAAAGGGAAGGGATCATGCATTAATAGCAGTTTCCTGTTGAACCACACTTAACCCTCCATCAGTTAATTATAGTTCGCACTGATTTAAAATGTGAATTTAATATGGAAAATGATAAAATGCTGTACGGCTGATGTGACGGATGTTGTTTTGTTTTTTTTTTCTAATGAGTTTTCTGTGTTTGTAGATCATAGTTCAGCTTTTCAGGACTTGGGCTAGCTCGTGTCCTTTGGTGACATGGGATCATTACAGCTTGATTCTGGCCCTCTGTCATCAGTATTTGTGCAACTCATGTTCCCCCAGGTAGTCATTAATCAGCAGTTTAGTTAGCTGACGTGCTGCTCAGCAAACTCACGTACTGGCAAACGCTTTCGCGATGCTGGTTGGTCCTCACTGTTTCCCCATTGTTCATTACATTTTTAGTGTCTCAATCTGGGAATACATGTTTTCTGCCATTCGGTTATGGTGTTTCTACACTGAAAGTCTTCCGTGTTTTATTTGCAGTATGGTTCAATGAACGTTTTCATATCTCTGTTTCTACTTTGTACAGTTTAATTTAGAGAATTGGAATGGTTAGTTTCCAAAAAAAAAAAAAAAATTACATATATATATATATGTATGTATTTTTTTTTCAGCTAGCTGTAATTGTTTCCGTGGTATAATCATCAGTGTGGCAGTACTGTAGTACCCACTTAGCACAATGTTTAGAGTTGTTGTGGAAAAATAAAACGGAGCATCTTACATGACTGGGCATGTAAAACGCTGATCTGTAAACACAGATGTAACAGGCGTGCACTGTGGACAGAGTTCAGTTTCAGGCCTGTGATTGTGGAATACCGTGAGTGTAGCTGACGTTTGGTTCAACTGATTGATTAAGGAGATTCTGTGCCAAACCTTGTGCCATATGGTGTCTTTCTGCAGCACCGTTGGCTGGTGAAGATTTTACTTTCCAGTCATCTCAGCTGATCTTTGTTGGGCAGACTCAGGGAACTACCTAGAACTTTATTTCTGCAGATATGTGTTTGGTCAAGTTGATTTCCTTTGTCCAAAAAGGATTTTGGTGAAATAAATGACTACCTTAAATTTGACAGGATTGTGTTTGTCAAACTTTGGAAGAGGCCATACAGATTACTGTACTACACAGAAATGCCTCAGACTAGGAGAGTGTCTGTGGCTTCTCTTGCTTTTCTTATGGGCAATAACAGCTTCTTGTGACATAAGCCATGCACATTACAAATGTACAAACAGTTGTCACAAATCAGGATTTTTTTTTTTTTTGTAAAAAAGCATGTTGTTAGGATTTTTGGCAGTGTCTTTCTCTGCTGTGCTATCCTGTATTTACATTCATTATTCTGTACTGTGTACTCCTGCAGTGTGGTTGTATTACTTTATGGTGTCTTGGTTCTCTATAGACCAAATCAGACTCATTACTTCATTTGTCTAACTGAAAATAACTGGTACATATTTGACCTTAACCTGGGCACCTAAGGTAAGGTAAAGTAAGGTAAAGTAGAACTTTATTAATCTCTTGGGTAGGTTCCCTCAGGAAATTAAGTAATGATGAAACCTCAGAGGTGGAAGACAAAGAGAGTTAGTGCGGAGAGGTTTACGGAAGCAGGCTGGTGTTAATGGCTTGGAGTATTCTTTTCACAATGCAGGAAAACATGTGCTGAGAAGATGTGGTTGGCTTTGTTTGTTAGACTGGGAATCTGTTGGATTGATTTGATGGGGATTTTTGAATACACTGTTAAGTCTGGTCCAGGGGCCAAATTTGGAATGGATTTAATGTTGTCATTAAAGGTTTGATACAGGTTTTGTTATTAAAATCACTATTTGCATACCCCCAGAAGTTATTGTAAATCAGACCATTTACAAATGATTGATGAATGAGTTAATGATTTGATACAAAACTCAAGATGCAATTTCCAAAGAATAAAATGAGTTTTGAAAGTTATTGTTTTCTCTTAGTAAAGAATGCTACATTATTTGCTAGTTACATTAAGGACTTTACTGGCTGTGTGACTTTTCCTCAGCTAATGGATTTTCCCCACACCACTGATTACACTCAATCACTAGAAAGTCTAATTATGTAATCTGAATTAAATTGTCTAACATTTTTTCCAAGATGACTTAGAAAAGACTGTCAGGCTTTAATTTTAGTTTATGAAACATGATGAGCAGATAAAAAGTTAATTTATCATCATGCAATTTCCTTTAGTTCAATTTAATAAGTCAGATGAAACATTTTTCATCTGTGCAACAGAAATGACATAGTATGTGTAAGAGTTCTATTAAAATTGTTCAGTTTTAACGAGACTCACAATTCAAGATGTTTTGCAAGATAAAAATCCATCATTATTAAATGAACATAAGTGCATATTTTGTGCTGTAATGGGTTTAATTTAGCAAGAAAAGGAAATTTAACACACAATTAAAACATCATTAACATTGAAGACATTTTTGAAGTTTTACTCTTTTTTTCATTTTTGCTTTCTGCAAAATTTAACATTTAATACACTTTAACACAGAAATAATGTGTAGCAGACAGAGCACGTAAATATAAAGCAACAGCACAGAATTACAGAAGTACCTTATTTCCACCTCAATACCACATGTGACAACTTGTGTATTTCTACTTATGTGTTTAGCAGAAGGCTTCAGTAACAGGTGGAGCACTGTTTGTGAGAGATGATGTTTTCAATGTCTGTCCATCACATGCCTTCTCCATCATTCTCTCCATCTATCTTCTCTATCCTTGTCTTTCAGCCTAACAACGTCTTTAGCCCTTGTTCTCTTGAGGCCTTGTATAATGAAGGTTGGAGTATGCTTTTGGGCTGTTAAACCAGCTTTCAAAAATTCGGTACATTTTGTAAGTGTAGCCAAGTAAAATTTATTTATTTATTTGTGAACGTTCTGAAACCTTCATTATGTACGTTTTTATTATAGGAGTATTGTCCTGTGTGTATTAGCGATGTAAATTTGGGATTCACTTCTATAATACTTGTGAGTTGTTGTAGCAGGTGGGGTGGTAATTAGTGTAACGCGCACTCAAAGTTTACGCCACGCAATAGTGTAGAAAAGGGGATCGCGTTAGTGCGGGGCAGTGGAAGATTGCCTGTCGCGTGCGTTCGTGCTGAGCGTGCCCCTGCCACTCTGCTTGTAGAATAAACCTGCAGACAATGAATTCTTGCTTGCCTGGTGCTTGAAGTTCACTAGCGACCATTTTACAGCCGCTACATAAATTCATCTGCACAGTAATAGTTAAAATATCACCCCCGCCCCTGTAAGTGTAGGATAGTGTTTTTAGATGTAGCTGGAGGACACACAAAACGACACCAACTAAACTCCCAAAACCTATTAAATCTGGTTCACTACAATCCTAAACCTGCAAATCAAATAATCAATGACGGGGAAAGGGAAATGTTATAAAGAGCATGTGCATTAAATAAACTGCATGAACTTTAAGCGAACTAACAATGCAGCTCCAGCTATTGGTCCCACATTAGTGTCTGGATCCCCTGAAGACATGAACAGGCTGTAATTATTGTGCCTTTCCATATTCCATTAAGCACAAAAGCTACATCTAACCACTTTTATTAATGATGGCTGCAAAAAAATGTAATTGTGTCTGCCCGAATTCTACATATATTTGTGTATTCATATATTTAATAAAAGTCGAAAACACACACACACACACACACACACACACATATATTGCAATTTATATTCTAGTAGAATACCTATGTGAATGTAATCTTTCTGTGTGCATTTTTTGGTATAATGGTATGTGTAAAAATGTGCTTTTATTAATAGGAAGATGTTTTGAAGTTTGTTCCCTCAGAACACGAGAATGTTCTCCTTTCCTTAAAGCATACTGCAATGGCTATAATCTGTTCACATTCAGCGTACATTAATTTGCAGATGAACAGAATAGTACTTTTTTCTTTTATAATGAAACCTCTTTAAAAACCTCACTCAGTCAGAATCAGTGAAAACTTTTGGAAGCATTAGGATGAACCATGCAGAATGGAAGGATCTGATAACTATTCAGTTATAATAAAACCATGTCAGAGCACTACAGGTCTGTCTGCACATTTCCAGTTATGACTGCCCTATGAGGCTTGTCATTAGGGTCACCTGGTACTGCCCAAATGACTTAAAGGCAGGACGTTGAGCAAAGCCAACCAGATTCCCACCTCTGTGCACCACATTCCTGGCATTTGTGGATTTGTGTGTGCAACAGAATGTGTGTGTGTGTTATTACGTGTTGCACTAATGCCTTTCTTTTGTACTCTTCATTGGGGAAGCAGGTGGGTGGGTGGGTGGCGGAGGGGGGGTTGGGGTCACTTGAAGTGATTGCCATCACAGTTGTTTTTGTTCTTCCAAAATCAAGAATTTGAAAAATGCTTTGAACAGTCTTCCTATTGTTGGCTCCACCCTAGGTGATGAATTCAATGGGAAGCCTTTCAGAGGCAAAGGGCAGCATTTTGTACTGTCTGATTTGTAGCAAGTACTTTTCCCACAGTGAATGAGTTAAATTCAGTGGAAGGAAAAAATGCCCCAAGACACAGTTTTATAGTTATAGAAACTCTATAAAACAATATACACTTTCTATTGGAAAAACTAGTATTAAAAATGTTTTGACAAATAAAATAGCATGATGCAAATTTATGGCCTTTTCAAAACAATATTAATAATTTCAATACAGTAAGGGATTTGACATGTCCAGACCTTATTTAGAGTTTCATCAACATGGTGGAAATTGTTTTTGCTGCTAAATCTTTGTTAAACACTGTAGGCAAATGTAGGTAGGACTGAATAAATAAATATAACTGAGTTTCATTAATTTGATTTAGTTACGCACCAAACAAATACTCGAGGAAGGCATTTTAAAAACTGTGTTGTAAAATGCTGTCAGGGGCAGAAGTCTGTGTTTGTTGGCAATGTGTAATGACAGGTCTAGACTTGGCCAATGATTCATAAGGTGGAGGAAGAAATGTGAAACAATTACCTTGTGTTGGAACATGTGCTAGTGTTCAGCTCCTCCAGCACTTTGTAAATGTACATGTGCTTTTGTGTGTTCACAGAATGACAAGCAAAAAGCTCAGGGAACCATCTTCTTCAGTGCTTTAGTGACACCAGCAGTCCTGCTGCTTAACAGCTACTCAGAAAATGCATTTTGGGGGAACATCAAAGCAGCATGTTTGACAAAGACATTGCTCTAAGCTAGCAGTTCACTTGTGTGCTTTCAGTTTCTCTATCCTGCAGGCCTGCCAAACAACCACAAGCATGCAGCTAAGAAGTTCATTCATTTTCATTTCATATTCCTTTATGTCATTTCTGCTTTTCCTTTTGCAGCAGGGTGCGAATGTAAAAAACATGTTGTTTGGTAATTGTACTGCATGGAAATTAGGTTTAGTTACTCATAAAATGCCCTTTCTGCCAAGCCCAATGTTAAGAAAAGGTTTGGCCAAGTATGAAAAGGGCTAAGTGTATGAGAGTGTGGGCTGATTGCTCTAGCTAGCCTCACAGCAGTGGTCAAAGTTAGGTTGTAATTTTTTATTTATTTTTTTTTTGTGGAAATTTTTATTGAACACAGTGTTTTGTTTATTGTTTATATTTTTACTTTATGACGATGGTGATGAATTATTATTACTATATTTAGATTTTCTTTAGTTGTACCTTATTACCCATGGCGAGCTCATGGTGAGGTTAATATTTAATACACCTTCAAACACTCATTAACTGGTGGTCTTCAGGGTTGTTGTTATTGTTGTTGGCCTGTATGATGCTGCAGTTGTATTGATTAGAGCTTGGTGTGCGACTGTAAGAGAGGCCTCAAATGTGTGACAGTGTTCTGTTCAGGGCAGGCAGGTCACAGGGTTATTCAGTCCAGTTAAGGGGTCAGAGTGGTTTCCAGACAGTGGCCTGTGAGCCTTTCACACGAGTTTATAATGTCAGGAAACAGCGCATGAAGGAGACAGTGCATTTATGCCGCATGGGTCTGCAGTCAGGGGAATTCAATAGCTACTGCCAAAGTGCTTACTGTACTTCCACCTCTTCCTCTCTTAATTCATTTATCAGATTTGGCTCATCTCTTGTCTATTAGTCTGCCAGCACATTTCGTTAGTTTTGTGGTGGAGGTGTGACATTTAACAATGGCATGGCCTGTAAATGTGACAAAACTGCCTTTATTACGCAAATTGGGACCTCTTAGCCAGTATGTTTATTTCTTTCCCAGGATTGTGTTCTGTTTGGGAAAATCAGTAGTTTCTCAGGTTCTACTCCACGCCTCAATGTATATCATCGCTAGGAAACTTGGAACTCTTGGAATTTGGAGTTCAGACTGAAGCCATTCAGTTCATTTGTTACTTCATTTCTGCTATCCTATTCCTCACACATCACATCTGCATTCTTTTATATTTCATTTTTGAGATTTCATGCAAAATTCTTAATTGCATTCAAAGTGCTGCCTCAATCCCAGCCATGGATGTAGGTTTGGTTTCAGCATTGGTAAGAACCAAATCAGCCCCCGACCTCCAAAACACACAAGGGACACTTTGGTATTATGCATACTAGTCCATACACAAATCTATTCTTTGATCCCAGTTGCCCAATTCAAGACTTCTTTCTTGATTGACAGGTGTCTGAGTTGCCCGTGTGGTGTGGGTGTGCGGTTATGCACTGTGGTCCAGTGGACTCCCACACAGGGCACTGGTTGCCTTATGTTCTGAACCTCCTGGGTTTGGCACCAGGCCCTCTACAGATCTATGCTAGATAAGCTCTTCTGGACAGGCCATCTATTTATTTCTGTGTAATTTGGTTTTTTCTTTCACTTTAGTAGCTAAAATACTTTTTGTTTTTGCCAGCTGTGATTTTTGGGTTCATCATCCCATGTGTTACCTTTAAACATTTAACATTTACATCTTAAAATAATCTTGGTCTAGTTTAGGTTATAGATTTTTGATACATGTGTCATGGTGGCAGTGCAGATGTATTTAAAACTGTTTTCTAATGAGAAATGGTCATTGTTGCTGTTGTTTTTGAATGTATCTAGAAACAGTAACCATTGAAAATAAGATAATTATTTATTTTTGTTCCTATTATTCATTATTATTCATTTAAAAAGAATCTTAAAAAAGATCATTCTTTGTATTGTTGCAGAAATAAACTGAGGTATGGGATCGTGCCAAAAAGCTGGCATAATGCCCCCAGTGTGGTGCAGTTGGTCTGCTGTTGGAACATGCTTATAAATGGGAACGGCAGGAGAGCGAGGTTGATTAAAAGCAGAGACAGTCACGTGGAGACCCTCCCACCACACTAGCAAAATACGGTGCCAACTATTCTGGATGCTAAAGTTGATCTATGACACATCCTTGGCGAGGTGGACCCCTTGTTTGTCTATTTTTCAGTTTTTTAAATTGTATCCTTCGGCTTCTGAAGACACATTTCTCTTTATATGAGTAGAGATGTTTTCTCTTTCTACAGAATTGTTCTGCATTTACACGCCATCTTAATTGTATTACATTAACTGTGTTTTCTTCAATGCATGTTGAACTGAATAGATGAAATTTAAAGCTAATAACATACTGAATTCTTTTTACTGCCTGTTTTGAGTTCATAAGCATGTGAATATGGACATTTTTCTACACCATGCTTTTAAAGTAGAATATTGCTCAAAGTATAGAATTATGTCTTAGGCCTTTGTTATTACTTTGACCTGAGTTCTGCAGAATGTCATCAGAAACAAAAGTCCTCACATCAGATTTTTTGCTACATGGCCATCATGCTTCTGTTTCCAACAAAATGTTCCATAAATATGCATATCGAGGTGAACAAATTGCATCATAAATCCCTTTGGATCGCAGCATCAGAGTGAGTGATAGATGCAGCACAATTTTTTTTATTTTAAACCAGGACATGTTACATCACTCTGAACTAATCTGAAGCAAATCACGCAAGAGTTGTCAGAAGTGGTCTCTTTCAAGAGCTCATCTGTTCTCCATAGTTGCATTGTCTCAGCAGTCTGTAAATATTTTCTGTCTAAAACATGTAACGTTGAAGTGAAATCGCATTCACAAAAACATTTGTTCATTGCAGTGTTTGCTGGACAAGCATGCAAATAAAAATGCATTAAGCAAAACAAAGCCCCACAAAACGCTCCTTTCTTGACAACATTGCCATCCTCATTGAGAATCTTCAGAGGATTATGACAAGATGTTCTTCCTTCTGTCAAACATGAAGCAAGTTCATTTATCTTTCAGACATCTGAATTCTGTATGCTCACAGCTGAACCTTATTTTCTGCTCTTCATCTAGAGTCTGTGATGTCAAAACATCCTCTCAGTGAACTACAAGTTGGGTCCAAAGACATTGGCTTAAAACACATTTGTTCTTACACCATTTTTCCATTTTAGACCTCACATACCACCATATCCCTTCACCTTTCATTTTCCTTTCATTTGTGGAACTACACCAACATTATTGTTGGGTAAGATGTAATTGACTGTTGTCTCATTTTCCTGACCCTCTATTACTGCATAACCTCTTATCACTTTGCTGCATTTTCACAGCCGTGTGATCAAAACCAACCAAGACCTGCTTCCAGAAACTCCCTGGACTAATATCTTCTATAATGATTTCTGGGGAACCCTGCTCACCCACAGCGGCAGCCACAAGTCGTACCGTCCCCTCTGCACCCTCTCCTTCCGCCTGAACTATGCAATGGGAGGTTTAGATCCGTGGGGCTACCATTTGGTCAATGTGGTGCTCCACTGTGCTGTCACTGGCCTGTTCTCCAGCCTCTCTCGGCAGCTTCTGGGAGGCGGCCGGTGGACTCTCATTGCAGGCCTGCTGTTCGCCTCACACCCGATCCACACGGAGGCGGTGGCGGGCGTTGTTGGCCGGGCTGATGTGGGGGCTGCCTTGTTCTACCTGCTTTCGCTGCTGTGCTACACGAGACACTGCGCCCTCAGGCTGTGTTCAGCCCGCCGCCCTGCCAGCTCCTGGGCACTGCTCCTGGGGACTCTGCTCTGTGCTGCCTGCAGCATGCTGTGGAAGGAACAGGGGGTCACCGTGCTCGCCGTTTCGGCTATCTACGACATATTTGTCTTCCACCGCCTCCAGTTCCGGCAACTTGTTGTCCTGCTTTATAAGGTCAGTGTTGTTTGTCCTTTCTTAACAGATGTCACTGTTTTATTACATCATCACTTTGGACCTGAGAAACAGCTATGATGTACCAGTTGTGTAAACAGTATATTTTCTAAATTGTATACATCCAATAATTGAAATGTTTTAGACATGAAAAATCATGAATGCTTAATGTAATTTTAGCCATTTGACATTTAGATGTTTTATTTTAAAAGTCAAAACACCCTCAGATTAACAGTTTTGGGGCTAATGTCCTGAAAATTTGCAACTGTATTCTTGGAAGCCTCCCGGATGTCAGAGAGTAATTCATAGATCTTAGAAAGTATTTCCGCATTTTATTGAGTGAAGAAGCTGTTTAAAGCTCATCTTCTCAGAAGTATTAAAATGGGCTTAAATACTTTATGCACCGAGGTCTCAATGTGACCCATCTCATAATAATAATAATAATAATAATAATAATAATAATAATAATAATAATAATAATACATTTTATTTATGGGCGCCTTTCATGACACTCAAGATCACCGTACAAGGAAAAGAAAAGGAAAATAAAAATCACATTAAGAGAGCATAAAATAGAAAAATACCATAAAAAACTAAAAGTACAAAAAAATATAAAGTACAATAGAGTATAAAAGAAAACATAAACAGAGATCACGGCATCAACTGTCGATGTCAACTGAATTGGCAGTTGTTAAGGCCTGCCATTGAGGGAGAGCAAGCAAGCCTGAGCAGATGAGCTTTGAGCTGGGATTTGAAGTGAGGGAGTGAATTGATATTGCGTATGTCAGGGAGGAGTGAGTTCCATAGTTTGGGGGCAAAGCATTCAGTCGAATAGTGAGGCGAGTAGAGGGGACAGTAAGGCAGATGGATGAAGGGGATCTGAGGGTGCAGGCAGGTGTAGCGATATGGAGGTGTTGTGTAGCATCTGCATTCATCAGCATTTGCATTGCTGTTAATGCAATTAGTAATGAAATATGTTGGATTACATTAAAATTTTAATTTTGTTTTAGATTATATATGATTTGCTTCTGGTTTATTTGGTTTTATTTTGGTTTATTACCTAACATAAGACTAAATGCTACCAAATGAATCACTTTTAAACCACAATACAAATGAAAAAATACTGTATATCATTCATTTCAAACACTGGATATTAACACTGCAAGTCTGTATAAAGCATAAAGTCATGATGTTTATAACCAAACAGGGCAGAGTAAAAACTACTGATCTGTATACTGGAAATGTGCTTCACTCAGGATCTCAGAAAGCTCTGATGAGAGAGTAGCATTTCAGAATTGCTGTGATGTTTCCTGTCAGATGTTGGGTTCTTAGCTTTAGGAGATAGGATTGGAGTTCTTCTCTCAGTACCACTCATAATTTGAAGTCTAAGAAACCTCCAAAGACGTTCATTAAAAATGAAGTTTTGAGATTCATAGAAAATAGTGATACAAGCTCCTGCACATGAAAACCATAAAAAGACTGTTCAGCAAGGTCAGATGCAAATGAGCAGCGTGTTTTATCCAAAACCCACTTCAGTTCATTATCTTCCTGTGGATTTCCCACCCTGACCGTCTTGAAGAACAGGATGCTGGGAGCAGAAACCGTTGGCATAATTGGTTCATTTACTACTCTGCATGCCTGCTCTTTAAAGGTCAAATAGTTTCAGCTTTAAAGTGGACTGAATTCTGTTAGAAAGAAAAGGAATAAAAAGGTTCCTACTGTGTGGCATAAAGCCACCAATTTCAAGCTGAACTCAGTTAGTCACATAACTCAGTGTCATCTGTGCTCTACACAACACAGTAAGTCATGTATGGATGACTTGCTGTGTCCATAATTACATGTCCAATTCAAATGTCAGAGAAGTGCTACATTGTAGAATGAAGTTGGGAGTGAAAGGGCTTAGGTGAATGTGTCAGTACATTTTTTTCTTTTTAATAAAGTTATTTGTAATGGTAATTGTGGAGATTTATGCATAAATGGGCATAAGAATTGTATAACGAAATTTGGTTTAATTATAATTATCAGTAATCTTAAGGAACTATTTCAAACTGTTGTCATGAAAGGACATTTCTGTGCATACGTGCGCACACACACACACACACACACACACACACACACACACACACACACACACACACACACACACACACACAGAGA
>JABJVR010001085.1:0-19840 GCA_025773905.1 Chitala chitala
GTCGCCCCCCGCGGCCCCCCCCCCCCCGCGCGGCCCCCCCCCCCCGGCGGGGGGGGGGGGGGGCCGCCCGGGCGGGCTTATCACACACTCACAACTTGTAATACTTAAACCTCTGTTTGACCATCTGGTCCTAAAAATTACCTGTACAGTAAGCAATGTAAGCTGTAATTAGCAATATTATTTATTTTTCCTGTCAGTGGTAAGATTGTCAGAAGGCACTATATTTGTCTGTGTGTGTGAGAGTGTGTACGTGTGTGTGTGTGTGTGTGTGTGTGTGTGCGTGTGCGTGCGTGTGTGTGCGCGCACACGCGTGCACTTTTTACCTTTCTGGGCTTAGCTCCAAGGCTTCTGTATTTCACATAAATCTTGCACAACCATCTTTGACCTCATTTAAACAAAACACATCTTTGAACTAGAATCAGCGTATTTATTATTGGTAACGACAGTAATGGATGACTAGTATTATTTTTTGATTATTTCTCTTTTACAAAGGTATAATCAACCAGTTAACAGGTATAGTCTGAATGCAAGCTGTATATTTGGATTGACCCTGTCTAAACCCTGAAAGAAAAAATTTGTTGAGAAAGTTAATTGTATGGTATTATAGCACTTGGGGTACAAATGTGTATCTAGCTATTTAAGTAGAAAGGGTGCATGGACAATATTTTGTTAGGGGGATGTAGAAATTTACATTTACATTTATTCATGTCCAAAGGAGACTTACAATGAAATACAAATTTGTTTACTGGTATCGAGCTGTGTCAGGTTCGTAAAATTGCTTGGTAGGATATTGAGTATTCAGACGTTTGCTTGAATACATGGGCTTTTTCTGTCTCTTAAGAGTACGCTGTAGTCCCACTCTAGCTTGGCTATGCAGGAATGATGTTGAGCGCCCCCTTGTGTTCATCCCAGACCTGCTCCTCTGGATGTTTTCTGAAAGCTGTGGTGCTGTTTTGTGCCCTGACACTGCCCCAGACTCCCACAGACACCCCGTGGGCTGTGCTGTAAGGAGACCCCTGGTAAATGAAGGCAAGGGCCAGGCCTCTCTTACCTTTGACTTGAACGACACGCCAAACGATCCTCACCCAATGAGAATGGGTGTGGGTCAAGTGTCGGCTGACAAAATAAGCACCTTGTTTTAGTGCTGCGGTTAACATAGTGAAAGGGGGGGGGTTACTTTATGGGCCTCTGTGGCTTTTCCAATAGGAGCTTACATGAAAAAAACTACATGAACCTGATGAACCTGTCCTGAGGTACTGACACACATCCAGCGCAGCTGGAGAGCGGTATTCTGGAGTTAATTGACTAGGCTCTTTTTGGATCGGCCTCTGTAATTGGCTCTGAGTCCAAAGCAGGATTTAATTGCAGGCATAATTGCATTTGAAGAAGTGGAAGAGTATTAAACTGGAGCACCTTAGACTCTGCCCGCCTAATTTCCAGTCAGCCATGATTCAGTCTTATCTGAGGGTGTACATGAGAGAGAATGCCACAAAGAGCAATTAGGTTTGGTTTAAGGGCTGTGGGTGGAAAAGAACTGTACTGAGACTAAGTCTGCCAAAACAATTAGCTCAATTCAACCTATTAATTGACCTTTTAAACTTGAGTGCACAAGTTTACTACCAACTCTTCTTAAAAAGTTTCAGGGATGCTGAGTAAAATCGTTTTCCAACCAGACACTGGGCATTAGACAGTTTTCTACCTGGAAAGAGATTCTCGCCTTGGTGTGATATGGCTAGACAGGAGTCTCTACCCTTTTAACAGAGGTTCACAAAGGAGAAACTCCTGTCCACCATGTTGACCTCGGACTCGCCGAACTCAAACAATCGTGAGTCTTTCATAGGGATTTGAGGAAAGGAATGAATGAGCACAAATTTGGAAGTCACAAACAAAAGCTGTTACCGTTGTGGAAAAACGTGTAGAATATATTACCGTAAACACAGCTGTTGGGTGCCTGGTTGAATTTATGACCAACTGGGATTTAGCAGATGCAGACAGTCAAATAACCAGGCAAAAATAAATATTTGTTTTGTCTTTGTGTGTGAAAAAAGGAGGAACAAAGGAGATCCTAACAGGTATAGACAGATTCACAAGATAACTGTAAAAGACTATAAACCAACCTGTGGACTAATGGATGTAGTCGGGAATTGAGTTTTCCCATAACTGTATGTATCTATGTTGGACATTGTGCAGTTTTTTCCTGTTCATTTAATAAAGGGCTGTTGTTGGAGCCTTGACAAATCCATCTATTCTGATGTGGATTTTTTTCAGTGGGCATCTTTTGGACAGGGTGTGGGCTTACTGAATCCTGGAACAGCTCTTTTTTTTTTTTTTTAAAGAAGGGTTTTCAGGGACTATTGCAATATGTTATTAAAACCTCTTGTTTTTTAGGAAAGGTGACATAGGCAGTTGCAACACAGACCAAAATGTGTTTAAGGAGACATAGCTGCAAAACGATTCTGTGACAGTTTTGTGTTAGAAAATTTTTAAAGCAGTTGAACATTGTTGTGAAAGGACAAACCAGTTGGCAGTAAGAGTGTTTGACCATTGAGGGATAACAGCCACAGAAATGTGCACGGATGTGTGATAATTCTGCTGCAAGGCTCCAGGCCTTGGAACAAGGAGGTAAGGCAAATTCACTTTATCAACCGAGTAATGAAAAAGCTGGAAAGCCACTTCCAGAATAGAATAAAAGTATCCAGGGTGGGAATGAATGTTAAAAGCCAGGCAGGCCTATAACACAGAGACAGTATCAAAGCATACCTATGTCCCTAGTTTCTTATAATTAATCTAGACTGTAATACAGAAATGCCGTTCTGTATTAATGTTCACTCACAGATATAAGTGCAGTAAGTATGTTGGTGGCTCTGCTTGTTAAGATGAAGGTGTTACAAACCATGAAGACGCATGTCTGTTTTATTTGTGGACGTGTGTTTGGGTTTTCTCTTGACATTGTAGTGCAGAGGTGACACAGGCTATACTGATGGATCCTGAACAAAAAGATGTAGTTCAAAAATTTGCCAATACATGGACCAGTGCCATATGTTCCCCTAGTGGCAGATATTGGAACTACACTTTGTATTCCTGCTCCCATGCATACTGCAGTACAATATTGTATATGTACCAGTTTTGGTGCCATTATAGTTATTGCTTAAAGCTACACAGAGCTCTGAATAAGGAAAGTTTAAGTATGACCACCCTGTACATAGAACCACCTGTCTACCTTCTCTGTCCCAAGCATCTTAAATACCCATACCCCTAATAAACATGAAAAATAATTCCACCCTCCACTTATCATCCCTCTGTCAATAACATTATTGATGATGACACCAATTATAAATACAAATCCAATATAACATTATTCTTGCCAATATAAATATAAGTTATCTCAGTTCCACAATATAATCAGCCATGCTCCAAATGCACAAATGTACATCAATGGTATAACTGTATGTACTCTACTCCTCCGTCACACACTGGCTGCCCTGACAGATCACTGGAATGCTGCCGCAGCCCTAGTGTGCTCAGGCCAGCAGTGTTCAGCTCCAACACATTTACAATATGAAGCTGTAAAAGAGGCGTTTGTTTCCATGGCTCCTAAGAATGCGCTCTCTTCACCTCCTTCTCTGGCTTTACCGTTTCTGTCTGGCTGACCTTCTGATTTGTCATTCTTCTGTTTGAAATGGTGCGGCGCTCAGAACGAGACCTTCAGCGAAAGACCCCCCCCCCTCTCACCGCAGCTGCTGTGAAATTACATAATTCCTGATTGAAATGATTCATAAATAAACGCTGTTTGGGGAAAATACTTACTAATCTGGATGTGTCTACTATAAATTGCGTGTGAACGATTTGGAGAGATTAATTACAACGCGTTTAATGGGCACCGTACTTGTACCACGGGACTCTGGAAACTAAAACGGACGTACCTACAGGTTGCGCGGCCTGACTTTTTACAGCACATGTTGAGGGGAAGTAAACGTGGGAAAAATGCAATAGCATCTTTAAGTCAATGCAAATTCATGCAGAGATAGCCAGAACTGTTAGTGCTGCAACACTAGCAATTAGCATAAAATGAGCATGCACTGTCAAATGTGATCTAAACACAGGCTTTCCCTGCGGGGGCCTGACGATGGCTGATTTGGCCCAGCTGTTGGTGTTCTCACATCCGTATACTGGGAAGACAGCTGGGCTTTTTTTCAAGCAAGCTGTAGCCTGAGGACAGGTGTTAGCTTGCCCGAAAGAAGATTAAGTGAAACTGAGGTCAAAATGTAAGGTGGCGTGGTGCTTCGCTCGTAACCAATCTGAACCGAGCTGGATGATGGATGCCGTTAGCCAGCTGATCGGGTACCGCTGCAGTGTTTTTAAATTCCAGGTTTGTTGTTTGATGCAGCCTGCCATCTGAACAGCTTTGGTGGTTTGCCTTAGAGGAGGTGATGTGCAGGGTGTAGTGTTGGATTTAAACACTGTTATTCTCTCAGTTAAACATAAAAGCCCTACTGAGAGGCAGAGGCCTCTTTTTAGTGGTGGTAGCCTTGTGTCTGAGGAGTAATCCACGTGCACATTTAATGACTGGCGCAGAAGCTCCGTCTTCGGAAAATGAATTTTCTATTGACTGCAAAAAAGGACGAGCGTTTTCTCTAGGCGTGTTGAGGGTCAGGGCTTTGTCGCAAAGCGCGAGGACGCGTGCGTAAAGTAATATTGGGAACGTCAGAACCGATTAGCCCACGCTGCCTTTGTAGCAAGCGTCTAATGGCCGTGTAAGATCATTGTGACTCTCCTAGAAACAAGGCAGGGCCAGAACACATTTAGCGGACAGGACAGGGCAAAATAAAACATTTAAAGAAAGAAGCGCTCCATTTTTTTTTTTTTCCATAAAATAAGAACCTGTTCATGTCGGGATTAACATCTGGATAGCCGTTACAGTCAGATTCCAAACTGGATATTCTTGCTGATCTTGAACTCCAGGCCTCACCTGGGCATTTCACTGAGAGACTTTTACAGATTAAAGGAGTCCCTTTGTAGGGTGGCACCGTGTCCATGGTGCAGGACTCATTGTTCTGTTATGTAACCTGACAGACTGGACCTGTGAGGCCTGCTCTGTAATATTCCCTACCTGCTATCCACCCACAAAGCACAGAACAGGCCTTTAATGGAAGGGAACCTTTGGCTCGTATTAAACCTCTTTAACATGGCCGATCTGAAGGATGTTGTGAGGTGGAGGCCACGGCGACGGTTGCTGTGGGAGAGAGGATGCGGGCACACAGAAGGCAGGGCAGAGTCCTGCTCTACACGAACATAAAGTGCTGTACTGTATTGACTGCAATGTTCCACGTACTGTATTTCTTGTCAAATGTTCGTATTGTATATATTGTTTTTTTTTTTTCTTTCTTTTGTGTTCTAGTCAATAATGGAGAGGAGCAGTAAATGGAAAATGTTGGCCATGCCTCACAGCGCCTTTGCTCTTTTCAGCGGCTCCTCTTCACGTTAGAGCCACGCTGCCCCCAGTCTGTGTGTCAGGCTGAACGCTTGCGTGCCACTGGCAGCTTGCGGGCATTTTATGCTTTTCTCTGCCCCGGAAGGTATTGAGTTCACATGGGGATTTTATATTTTCGAAAATGGTTAGGATGTATCCACCAAATTTAAAAATACATTAAAAAGCAAGTAAATGGTAGGTAGGTGTTGGTAGATTGTATATGAAGCCAGCGTTTTAGATTTTGCTATAAGGGGACATGTCCTGTTGGATTTCCAAGGATGGTTGCTCTTGTGTGTAAGTCTCGATTTTAGTGTGTGTGCTCTCTGCTCAACATGGCGTTGTACTTTTGTTGTGACTACCAGTACCAAATGCAAGACACTTCAGGGTTGTATTCACTCTTAGTGTTATGTCATTTTTAACATTAATTTGAAATGGTCTGACCACTGTGTGCATGTGTGCGTGCGTGCGTGCGTGTGTGCGCGTGTGTGTGCGTGTGTCTGTAAGTAGCTATGTTTCTGAAGGAATAAGGAACAGTGACGTTCCTTTCTCTTATTGTAGATCTGTGACAGGTCAATGACGGATGCATAGATGAGTGAATGGGTACTGTGTCTAGTTGAAATGCTGTATTTCCGTACCCTGTGCTCTCCATTCCAGAAGTCACTTCACCCTACTGGCACCATGACATTCTAGCGGCTTAGTGGGTAGGATGTCAGGCTGGGGTGCGTAAGTCTCCCATCTTCAATCCCAGCCCAGCCACCAACTGTGTCCCTGAGCAAGGCACCCTGCTAGCTCCCCGGGCACTGAAAATGGCAGCCCACTGCTCCACAGGTGCAGACAACAAGTTGCTCACGTGCATCCCACATCCTTGGCCATAGAACCTGCTTCTCTTCCTTGTATTAGCAGGGTTGTGTTCCAAATCAAAGGATATATGGGGAGATAGGGCATTATAATATTGGAACAGTTTGGATATTACTGGCCATTAATGTCTCACAATAAAAAACAAATAAAAAAAATAGCACTTGCAATCATGTACTGTAGAAGCCATCATGTAATGGATAATTTGACCGTCTGTATTCGGGCTGGCTGATTCAGTGCATACCGGCAGCTGGCCATTCACCAACAGTGATAGTTACAGTGTGTAGTGATGCTTCATGCTGGGCAGCTGCCTGTTATTCCGGTTATACGTTGTGGCACGTGGGCTGCAGTACTATGAATAGCTGAATACACTGAGCTATGCAGGGCTGTTCAGACTCAACAGGTAGCACACTGATTAGCACAAGAGTCTCCAACCTTTTTGAGAGCTACTTTGAGAGCTACTTAAAAAAAAATTGCCACAAGGTACCCTTCAGTTTTTAACTGTACAGTCCCATCAAATTTAGCCTACTTTGGCATGAACACACCCAGTCTAACAAAACCATTAATGTAAATCGGGCGATGCTATTTTTTTCAGCCAATGAGTGTTACAGACTAACAAAGACTAAAATCACAGTTTGTGTGTGTGTGTGTGTGTGTGTGTGTGTGTGTGTGTGTGTGGGGTTATAGGGCTGTCTTTTTTTGTGCACAAGTTGCTGGTAGCTTGTAAGCTACATGTCGGAGACCCCTGGATTAGGGCATTGGTTCTGTATAACTGTGACCTACACAACTAACCTGGTGAGATGCTCTACAGAGCTGGTTAGACAGGACTGAGGGCCTGCTGTCACGACATGGGGGGGGGCTCTTCTGCTTGCTGGCTTGTTGTTCCTGCCAGTCACATGTTGGTGGTGTTTGTCCTGGATCGTGGCTAGCGAGCAGGTAGTTGAGAATTTGTGCTTCATGACAGGTTTATATGACTGCAGCATTGCAGCAAACAACCCTGCTGCTGCCTGCAAGCACAACTTCTCCACGTTCTTCCATAAAATCACCGACTGCGTATTCATTGCGTGCTATTTATGGAAATGTGTAACATTCGAGTGTACGTGGCTCGAGTTAGAATTGGGGAATTCTCTCACACGTCAGGTGATCGGCTGCATCCTGTTTAAAACGCGTTACCTGTAAGGTCTTTGGGAAGATTACATTTTTCACCTGTGTTTTATATATCTGACACTTCTAGGGACCACAGTTCAAAACTAAGACATATTGCTGTATAAAAGGCTGATGTAACCGATGCTGTGAAGTTTTAAAGCCTGGATTTTTTATGGTGCTCTTTTGAGTTGTTGTTAAAGTATTTCCTTCTTTATATAGAAATGACTTTCTTTACTGTGAATGTACAGTATGGGCCCATGACCTTGGACCTGTATTTTCCCCTAAGGCCTTATCTCCCCTTTTCTTCAGTGTTGGTGGGATGAGGATGAAGATGATGATGATGGTGGTGGTGGTGGTTGTTTTTCCACTTGATCTGTGCCACCCTGTGTTTCCCTGTGGTAACCGGTGCCATGTGTGTGGTGCCCCCCTCCAGAGGTCGGACCCTCAGCTTCTGGCCCAGTTCTACTACGCGGACGAGGAGCTGAACCAGGTGGCCACAGAGCTGGACAGCTTGGATGGCAGGAAGGACCCCCAGCGATGTACCCTGCTGGTCAACCAGTTCCGCTCCTGCCAGGTAAGATGGACCACTGGGATCTGAGTCAGCTGTCCCACAAGATGAATGTTCAGATACATCAGTGCACACGCTCTGTTAAGCTCCCCTTCAAGCTTTAAATATACTGTTTCAGATCTGTAACCAAAACTCCCTCTCTCAACCAGTCAACAATCAAGGATGATTACTGACAGCGCACAGGACGCGTTCAGTTAAGTCATAGTCTCTACGTGTTTAGCTATTGCATCATATGGAATTCGTAGCTCCTTCTTATTCTTAATCCAGATGCGCAGCTACACGAGGGTCACACAGGCTTCAGCCTGCGCTGCGTTCCACAGTCTTCCACTCCCACTGGGGTTAGCTTGGCTCAGCTGTGGTTTCTGTGGGAATGTCTGACCGCCGCTACGCAACCTCAGGTTTACAGATGAAATACTGAATGAAATGAAACGACAGACGGCTGTACGTTCTCTAATCATTGCAGATGTGGAGACATTTTTTTTTGTACTTTTTACCTCGCAGGTGTATATTTTTAATTAATCGTGGTCCAGATTCATTATTACTCACTGTAGGTTAAATATAATAATGACTGTAATTAGCTTCACTAATTATATGCAATATTGAATTAGTAAAAATATATAAGTGCGTTTGGTATTTCTGCAGAGGAAAGAGTTTCATTTTAAACTTATATATATTTGATTCAGTTTGTGCTAGAATCGTTCCAGAAAAGCATTTTGAAGGAATTTCTTTAAGCGTGAAAATTTAAGTTGGTTCTTTTAGGTGGATATAAGACTTCTTTCTTTCAGTGGAGCAGTTCACTTATTTGTCTTAAAATTCAACACGTAAATTGAAATGATGGTTATTTACAGACAGTCCAGGACCTCCTAATTGACCCTGTGACCTTTGAAATCTTAAATTAGCCAAATTAGCTCCTTAAAATAAACCTCCAAAAGTCCCACTGAGTTTGTGAGAGTTCAGAACAAAGTAACTGTCACACTGTGTCCATACTGTCAGCTGGTTTTTCCTGCACCATGACGAGTGTCTGGGTGTTTCTCTATGCCCCCACCCTGCTCCTGCCTTTTGCACTTTGTGTACGTGAACTGCTGCTGTCAAAGTTTCACGTCACTTACGCACTTTATGAAACAAAGAAACAAGGTTCTGGCATTCCAGTCCGACAAGTCATCCTTAAATTTTTTGGCCCTGTATCCTCAGTTTAATTTCGCTTGGGGGAACCCTCCAATCCCAGACTGCAATTAAAAAAATTTACACCGAACGTTTGTGAAGGGTGTGAAGATATTTAGCTGGTTGAGCAAATCTGTGTATAGTATCGCTTAAGTAACGTGCTTATGCGTTTACATGAGTAAGTAATTGCATAGCAGTATTTTTATTTATTTATTTTATAATTTTTAAATCACCCTGCAGGTTTTCAGTACTAATTATAAGAAACAACTTTGACTAATGCAAACAACTTATCACCATTTGCAGTTGGAAACATCTGAGTTTTGAGCCCCTGTGGATACTACAGAACCTTTTCAGTCAGTCTTTGTTAAAATGGACTTATTGTCTGAGGGTAAACATTATTAAACAAACAAATATTTGTTTAATTTTTGTTCTTGTGACATCTGTTATGCAGCACAGGCAGTTAGGTTAAACACATACCAGCAAATATGCCTTCTGTTTTCCTTTGATTGGTTGATAGAGCTGTTTGTGTCGAGTCTCTTGGGAAATGTTTGTTCGGTGTTCAGACACGTTTGTCTGACTTTCGGCCTCATAGCCTGGCTGCTCCGTTGCTCCTGATCTCAGCATATGTTTTGGAGGGTTTTTGTCAGCACTGCTTAACCTGCACAGCCACGGCCTGCCTGTCGGGGGGGGAGGAGCTGACTCTCAGCCCTGGTGGGGGGGGGGGAAATTACTCTCAGCCCTGTCAGACTGCAGTGTGGGCGAAGGCTGCCTTCTATGCCCTTTTAGGTCAGCTTGAATGTGACGTGTTCACTTCTTTCGAGGTGTGAAAATGGCAGAGAAATGCAAGCGGAACAGAGAGACTTTCAGCAGAAATGTTTAAAGCTCCGAGGCTCTGGAGAGCTCATTGGTTAGCAGCAAAACACACGCCACTATAGCAACCCTTTAAAAATCTTTACTGCCAAGTTACAAACCACTTCTTAAATCACTGCTAAGTCCTTTCATAGAGTCAATAATTAAATAGATTGTATATTTTAGTATAGCAATTACCATGAAACAGAAGCATGAATGTGTATATATGGTATAGTTAAAAATAAGATTGATATGCTGATTTTAAATTAGGTGAAATAAGTGAAAATATTTGATAAAGAAAGTTAAATGCTTCATTATGGGTCACCCTTAACACTGAATTTTGCATTAGGTTTTGAAATGGCCTCTAGAGTTCATCCATTTTGTCTGGTTTTTCAGCTTTATTGAGGCTGCAAACCCTTCCCTTCCCCAGGCACACACACATATGTCTTTATATGAGGATGTGCTGCCCTGAAACCAGACCAGAGCCACATGTGACTTTAGAGCAGTGTCCTTACAATGGTGAATAAACCTGTATTCTTTCTGCTTGCTGAGCGATTCGGCATTATGTGAAGCAAAAGAAAACAGTTGGCTCGATTCCTTCATTCACTTCATATCGTGTTTGTTATCAGGCTGAATTTCTTAGAGCGCTCAGTAAGAGCTTGTTTGTAAACATGTTCATTAGATTGACGTGTGATTCAATAAAAAGAAAAATATGTTGGCACACATGGCTAAATACCACTGTGTTGGTTCTTTCCCTACAAGTGTAGGTTGACAATTATACAATGAATGGTGCGATACAACTTAGAAATGATAGCAAGACATGTATGCCAGATAAATGCTGGATAAAGTCCTGCATTTATCCAGTCCTGCTCATCATACAGCATGGCATTACATTTTAGAAAAAGCTGATCTGTTGCGCATAAAAGAGATTAAATGTTTCACTTTTAAAGTAGTTAACACTGATGTATTTAAGTTTTGTGCGTGATTGGGTGTCAACACCGTGCAAAGCGAAGTTATTTAAACCCTTGATAAGACCTCAGTACTGGTTTCGAGACTCACAGTAGGCAAATAAACTGAACCACAATAAAAGATGTTAGCTACACCACCAATATCCACACACGACATTGCTGCCTCGTTAAACTAGTGGAGCTTGGGTGTGTTTACGAAGGTGTCATTTACCCGGGGTAAGCCAGAGTATCTGCATTGCAGAAAACATTTGCATCTGCAAGGTGCCAAGGTGCATCTGCAGGTGCGTGTCGACCTCTTCGCTTCAGTTATAAGATGGTCCTAGGTCTGGTCGGACACTTGTCTGTACTTATACTTGCAAGCCATAAACACTGTTGACATGTCGCCTTTCTTCGAGGCCAGTGTATTTAATTTCTATCCTGACTGAGACTTCAGATCTGTCAGCAGTGTCCTTTACCTGAAGCTTGAGGTCAGTGTCTTTCTTATGCAGTCAGATGAAGCGCTGATGCATTGCAGCACTTACAAATGAATGATGGTTTGACATCATCCACTAAATGCCAAACCGTGTCCAGCCCGTTGCCTGTTCGGTTTGCCTGCTTGGAATCTTGTGAAATTATAAGAAGTGGGAATGTCGAACTGTAATAAATTATTTCTCAGCAATCTTGTGAGCAGTTTATTTCCAGTCAGGATAGAAACGGGTGAATGTACTGTTGGGGAATTTGCATAGTCTGACTTCAAACGCCAGCAGGCTGTGCAGCTAATGCAGTCCGGCTAGCACAGTAACTTCTAGTAGCTAAACTGTGATGAACGCACCATCAGCAACCTGTGCACATCTGATGCAATTCAGCTAAAAAGGCTACTGACTGAGCAGCTAATCTAGTTCAGCTAAAAGCGGGTACTAATTGAGCGGCTGATACAGATCAGCAAACAGCGGTTACTGACTGTGCAGCTAATGCAAATCAGCTAACGGTGGTTACTGACTGCGCAGCTGATGCAGTTCAGCTAACTACGGTTACCGACTGCGCAGCTGATGCAGTTCCACTAACAACTGTTACCGACTGCGCAGCTGATGCAGTTCAGCTAACTACGGTTACTGACTGTGCAGCTAATGCAAATCAGCTAACGGTGGTTACTGACTGCGCAGCTGATGCAGTTCAGCTAACTACGGTTACCGACTGCGCAGCTGATGCAGTTCCACTAACAACTGTTACCGACTGCGCAGCTGATGCAGTTCAGCTAACTACGGTTACTGACTGCGCAGCTGATGCAGTTCAGCTAATGACGGTTACTGAATGCGCAGCTGATGCAGTTCAGCTAACAGTGGTTACTGACTGCGCAGCTGATGTAGTTCAGATAACGGTGGTTACTGACTGCGCAGCTGATACCACTGTAGTACACTAGGAATGGAACTATATCATGCCAAGAGTAAGCTCTGTTTGAAAAGATGTAGAACCACAAATAAGGAGCTACAGCGGCTCCACGCGGATGAACATTCCATCCTGGCTCTAGCCTCATTTGTTCCACAAAAGCGATTTGAGCTTGTGCCACTTTTTTGCTCCTCGCAGGCCACTGCGCTGCCATCTCTCAGCAGTAGGCAGCAGCGCTGTGTGCTGACTCAGAGCGCGGCTGGCGTGCTGCCAGGGAGCGAACAGTAATAACAGAGGGCGAATAAGCGGCTTCCTCCTGAGGGCCCCGCCAGCGCTGGAACGAGGCGGTGTTTCGCTTTGCGAGATTATAGCGTGTCAGGGTGTAACGGCGCATTGTAAGTCATTATTCTGGCTCTGTACATGCCAGGGGCGAGCAAGGCCAGCGAGGCGAGAGCGCGGCTTGCTCGTCGCAGGAAGGCTGGCTTGTGTGTCCAAGCGAGCCGCAGGAGCGAGCCCTGGGTGTGTGCGGGTTCAGTACGGAGGATTGGCTTGTGCCTTCTCCTGTCCTTTACATGCAGGTTGAAGTTCAGCTGTCCATCACTCCCCACCCCCATCCACAAATCTCTCACAAATAATTCCTGTGACATGTTTCTGGAGGCAGACGGAAGATTCTTTTCACCCAGGTGTATTTATATTGATGAAGTGGTTTGTTTGACTGCCGCGTTTGAATTTATTTCCTTCTCCATGCCAGACCGGGTTTTCTGGCATGTAACCGAAGAGGTCACTGTTATTCACATGCTGGCAGTACAGCTGCTGACGTTCAGGGGATCGGTCAGAACAAAGCCGCACCGCGGTCGAGCCGTCAGAGAAAGCGGGGGGGGGAAGGGGGGGTCGTGTTGAGCAAGTCTACTGGTCAGGAAGCTGAGATGTTTGGAGGTGGACAGCATGCAGGACAGCATGCAAGAGTGGCACAAACAGCTCAAAACATCCAATGGACATCTGTGTTCTGTGAATTTTCTGTGAACTTTTAGCTAATGGTGTCATGTTATAGGTATGCAGGGGCTCATAAGAAAGAACCGTCTCAGTGAGACAGAAGCAGCCCTTTTCTATGTAGATCATAATCTCTCATTAGACTTCTAAATTAATGTTGTTTCTTTATGTATTGTAATAATTTGATATGTACAGAATACTTTTGACTAATAGCATTAGTCAGAATACTACATATTGTAATGAATGTCCCATTTGCATGTTGCCAGTATCATTATGTATTAAGGTATTAATTCTGTGATGTTAGTGTGGATTAGAGCTGTGTTTAAATGCGACAGTCTCTCCTGCTCTTAGCGGCTGGGAATGGGCCGTTCTGACGTTTGAGTCTTTCTGTTCGCTGCAGGACAATGTGCTCAGCATTATCAACCAGATCATGGATGAGTGTATCCCGGACGAGCGTGCCAACAGGGACTTCTGCGTGAAGTTTCCCGAGGAGATCAGACATGACAACCTGGCGGGACAGCTGTGGTTTGGGGCAGAGGTATGGTCACGTACGTTAGAAATGCCTACCCAGTCGGTACATGAGCTGTGTTAAGAGATGCCTGCATAATCTGTCTGGTTCTTCTGGGTTTAGTGGGGCTTCTATTCAAGTTCTGGTTTTTCAAAGGTTTCTGCCCCCCCCCCCCCATGTTGTAGCAGTGTTTAGATCTGTTTTTGGTCCCATTTTTTTTTACCCTTTCTCTTTGTTTGTTTAATAAAAACATTACCTGCAGTTAGACTCAGTTTATGAAATTGTTGTCATACCGACAGTGTTTACAGAAGTGTGTTACAGATTACAGACATTCAAGAAGAATGTTGTTTCATGTCCAACTGTCAAGATGTTATACATACGTTTTCAGCGTTTTTTTTTTGTTTATACTGATGAATGTGGCCAGTGGTGGGTTGGCGCCCTGCCCTGGGTGTCCCCTGCCCTGCGCCCTGTGTGTTCTGGGAAGGGCTCCAGTCTTTCCCACGACCCTCACCAGGAATAAGTGGTATAGAAGATGAATGCATGAACGAATGAATGTGGCCAAACTCACTTTGAGGAAGTCTTTCCCGCTTTGTAAATTTTTTTTATACCCTGCATAAATGTCACAAGCAGGAGTTTCAGTCATACGTAGTGTACAGCACATGCTCAGCATTACAAAAAAAAGGTTTCGGCTAAAAAAGAAAAAAACAGGTTGTGAAGACAAGACAGTGAGCAGAGGTGCAGCAGCAGCTGGTCATGAAGTTGGGCGTGCTGCTTGCCCCAGTGAACGCTTTGACACGATGCAGTGTCCGCACACCTTTCAGGTAACCTGTAACCTCGTTTGAGTCTTTCTACAGAGATGTTAAGATTGCACCCTTACCCTACTGCCTGCCTAGTTAAAGCTGACTCCGTCATACTAATGTGCAAAGTAATAACAAAAAAAGAAAAAGTCAGATATCTGTGAATCCATAGTTATTGACTGTGTTAGGAAATAGCGTGTCCAGCCTTTTAACCTTACTGTTGATGGTAGGATTTCCTGGGTAGACCTTAGTACGTTAATTCAAACTACATTGTTCTAGTAAAACATTTACTTGTCCCTTGATTCTGTGGTCCTGCATTTTTAATGGCTCAAGTGGCCTTGTGCATCTTATAATTATCAAGATGCATTGTGGGAAATCTTAGCCCTAATTTACATGTGCATATTGTCCAGCCATGAGTGTTGTTCAAAATCCCTAACCAAACAGGCTTAACAGAACAGAAAGTCTGAAAGCTGGCTTAAAGAAAGATTGTTTAGATTAGTTTCAGGTTGTAATTAGAAATATGGTGACATGAACTGTTTGTTCTCAGACTTCCTGTTTCAATATTTGTCTCTCTTGATAAAGTGGCTGGGATGTGGAAATCTCCTGGTTAGATCCCAGAACACCCAGGTGTATCCTTGAGCAAGACACTCAGTGCTAGCTCCCCGGGTGCCGTATATGGCTGTCCACTGCCCTCCTCAGGGGGTTGGGCTAAATGTAGAGAAATAATTTCCCTTTGGGATTAATGCTATAAAATTTAAAGACTGACACAGGGCTTCCTTGTTCCAACATCTCAGTTGTGCAGCATTTCAACTGCAGCATCCTAAGAAATAAGGCCTGTTCGAAATTCAGCATTTTCTCAGGTTTTGCTACTTTATAAGGTTGTGTTAGTTATTGAGCTGGACCATTCAAAACAGTACTGCTCCCCGAGGATTTACTTTTTACATAGTCCACTACTTCATGCCTTGTTTAGATTCAAACCCGAAACGTTTTAACGTGGCACACAGTCAGCGGGAATGTCGCTGAGATCCAGTATACCTGTTGACTACCTTTATTTAGTAGTGGAAAATAAAATGATTGTGTTGCCTTACTTTGAATTGAACTTTAATTGTAATTAACTCTCAAGCTGTGAATAATTGCACTTAAACGGTGCCTCAGTTCCTGTTTAATCCCTATGGGCTGGTCGGGTGTGCATTGTGGATCTGCTAATAAGCGAAGAAGGCGTTAATCCCACAGTGTCGCAAGACGGTTGGAGTTTATGTATCAGTTGCAGTGTTGCAGCTGCTGTAATTCACACCCAGAGCTTTGGGCTCCTTCAGGATCAGGTGCTGGAGGCATTTAAAACGCATCTGCTTAACCTGCCAGTGCGCAGTGCGTTTGATTGACCTTGACGGTTTATTGATTTGCGCGAAGGCCGGACCAAGTTAATGAGAACGCTTTATTGGGCTTGGCTGATGTCGTGTGATCTTCCATGACCGTGTACAAAGGGGAACAGAGAGAGGCAGTTTCCTGTCAAAGCAGTAATGTCCGTTGGAAGTTTCCAGAAGATGGTGCCAGTGTATTTTTCACTTAACATCATGGCACAGGTAGCTTCACAGTAGTGGCCGGAGTAAAGTTGTGGTACATGCAGCACACTTCTTCTGTAAAAATTCAAAGGTTAAACGAAAGAATTAAGGTAATTGTTGTGCAAATAAGCTAGTATGTTAGCAATGGCAATTTAATTCTGATTTGGCTGAAAAGAGCATCGGCTTCTTTATACTATAAAACAGGGTTGGGGAGTCATGGCCCTTGAGAGCTGCAGTGGGTGCAACTTTTTGTTCTATCCAATATCTGCTCTTAATTGAACCTTAATCTCAGTTAAACGTTATTGACTTTTGTATAATTACTGTGTCAGTCCAAAAATTCTCAACAAGCTTTATTCATATTTTTGATCAATAAGACTAAAAACATGACAAAGACTTGCTAATGTTTTAGACAATTATGTTATATTTTTGCCCATTTCTTGTTAATGATCACTGTAGTCACTGCTCCTGATTAACCATTGTTTGACATCGGCACCTGTTGCTTAATTTTTTATTAACTATTACAATTTGAATACAATCAGTACATGAACAGTCTGATTCTGCAGTTAGGGGGATATTGTAAGGCACGATTTATATTTTTGTTACAGATCTTAAAACGCAACAGTCTCACTTTTAACTTCCTTCTTTAGTTTTTTTTCCTTTCAATAATTCAAGAGAACTAAGCAAGCATAGATGCAAATGATGTGCAAGAATGTGGAGAAGCAGCAACCGGAACTGTTAATAAAGATAGTGGACAAACTGAAATCGAATGAGTTGGCTGAAACAAACCTGCAACCCCCTGCGGCCCTCCAGGACCATGACTCCCCGCTTTATGGTATAAAGATGGGTGCCCGTTAACTCTGCCAGGCCACTCGACATCTCGACCCTGACCGCTCGGTGCCTTCCTCCCAGTGCTTGGCCGCGGGCTCCATCATCATGAACCGCGAGGTGGAGAGCATGGCGATGCGGCCGCTGGCTAAGGAGCTGACGCGGAGCCTCGAGGAGGTACGCAACGTCATCCGAGACCAGGCGCTCCGAGACCTCAACCTGTACACGGACCGCATGTGCGAAGCCCTGCGCCACTTCGACAGCCTCTTTGCCGAGTTCGAGCTCAGGTGACGCATGGCGGGTGGGGTCCAGGGAGTTTGTACAAATGTGTGTGGATGCATGGTTCGTTTTTTTTGTACCATGGCTTCGGTAAATACTACATTTTTATTGGTCCAGAGACGTCATGTGTGGTCTGTGTTTATTTTGTGGACCTGAAAACTTTTTTTAAAATTCAAAGTCAACTAAAATTTGTTCTCAGAGATTTACCTTGTAATTTATTTTTAGATTATTTTAAATTAAAATTTTTGCTCATCAGCCACGCTAAGTGGAATAAGCCGTGATGAGGCGCGCGGTTCACTGAGAATAACTCCAACTTGGTGAATGGTCGCGCAGTAATGTGGGCGCAGTAATGGGTGAATGGTCCCGTTTCCCATCATGCTGCTTCACACCAAGTTTGTCATTGATTATTTTCACTGAACCGCACGCCTCGTCGTGGTCCATCTCTTACGTAATCATTCGTAAGTTTACATTAACAGCACAGTGAATCAGCTGAAGTGTTTTCCTCCACACAAGCAGATTGTTTATTCGGTCATTCCTGAACCACCTATTTAAATGTGGGGTTAGAAGCAGCCTACAGTGGTGCTGAGGACCAAGAGGCTTAGTACAGGCTTGAATGGGTCCCACCGCAGGGCGCACACACACAAGCACTACCCTCGCCTAAACTGTGTGTCTTTGGACTGTGAGGGAAAAGCGCACCTGGAGGAAGCGCATGTGGGTGCAGAGAACGTGTGAGCACAAATGAAGAATGAACACCACGACCCTGGAGGCGTGAGGCGGTGGTGATACTCACCCGCCCCCTCGGCCAGAGAAGCCACTCTTTTCTCGAGCTGTTTTAGCAGCCGCCCACATGAAACCTCAAGAGCTGCCTCGTGCATGTCTTCTATAAAAACTCCTTACTAAGTGAGAAGTGTCCCTATGCAGAGCTGCCTGTAGGCCCTCAAAGTAGTGTTTATCATGCTTCTGGCATAAACAAACCAGAGTCTGTGACCTGTTTTACCTTCTTAGTGAAATTAATATGCGTTGAAAATGGAAATCCCACAGTCAGTCTATTCCTTACAGTTTTTGTGCCTATAGACTGAAGCTAACCAGCTAACGTCCATGATATACAGGTAGGTTGCATTTTCTTGGTAGGGATGAGTGCTTAAAAATTTTTCTGTAAAACTAATTGGCATAAAACAAAATGTGCCCATTTTTTTTGTAAAGTCAGAGGACAGTTTATGTGGTTTGGGGCAAAGGTATGATATGGTATTTCTGGCTTATGGTATATCCACACCATACTGAACAATTTTACAACACATGGAAGTCTGTATACAGCCCGAATATGTTCATTTTTATTTTTAAGGTAGCGAGAAGGTTCTTTATATACTTCATTTGTTTTTATGTAAACATGGTTTAATTGTGTTTAAATAAGTCACTTATTTTTCCATTCTTCTGTGATTGCTGATCATTTTGGAAATTTCTTGAAGTCTGGGCTATTAGTTTTAATTTTCCTTTAAAAGTAAGAACAAATGATTTTGAATGGTGGGGTAGACGATAAAAATCAGTGAAGGTATTTTTTAAAATGATCTTAAAAAATAATAATACAAGTTAGTGTGTGACCAAAAGTCTGTTCATTGAGTTTGTGGGTAACAAGAGTGGATAGTGTTGTTGCTTCATGCCCCCAAGGTCAAGGGTTCGGATCTACCTCTTGCCACTGTGCGTGTAGAACTTGCATGTCCTCTCTGTGCACGTGTGGGTTTCCTTCACCTTCTGGTTTTCTTCCATACTCTAAAAGTGGATTGGGAAATTTTCACTGCCTTTAGTGCATGTCATGTAATGGGTTAGCACCTTGGGCGTACCCTGTCTTGCACCCTAGGCTGCCCGGGATGGATGTAAATTCTGAGCACAAATTTAACATGATGTTTAGGTTAACATTGTTAACATTTTGTACATACAGTCTATAATTGCATCAATAATATTGAATAAGGTCACTTGTTTGTCAGTGTGTTTCATTGTCATCTGAGCTGCGTTGTAATTTGACCAGTGAACGCCAGAATGCATCGAAGTGTTTTATGAGCCGGCCAGAGCGCTGCAAATGAGGGATTTCCCAGGTTAATCTGCACTGCACGTATTTACATGCATCTTTGTGTGTTCGCTGTTAGCAGCTAAGTGCTAAGTATGTTAAATTTTGACACAAGGAAGCTAAACTTGCTGTGGTCTACCTGCTCTGATCGGTGCACCATTTCTTCTTGCAGCTACGTGTCGGCCATGGTGCCCGTGAAGTCCCCTAAGGAGTATTACGTGCAACAGGAGGTCATCGTTCTTTTCTGTGAGACAGTGGAGAGGTGAGACATCAGAGGGTGTACAGGGTTGGGGCGGGGCTTTGGGGACATGGGCGGGGCTTATGCTACAGACACATCAGAGGGTGTAGAGGGTGGGGGCGGGGCTTTGGGGACAGGGGGGGGGTGTGAGGGCGGGGGTTATAATACAGGCCTGAATCTGAGCGGGTAGTGGGTGG